>JAUPMG010002248.1:0-16099 GCA_031762675.1 Pachysandra terminalis | reverse complement strand
TAGTTACTTATATCTTACTAGAACTGCTCAGGACTTCCGCTTATGATGACATTTGTGTTGCCACTCTCGTAGAAATATGAGGTGAAGGTGACGCTTGGACAGGAAAACCTATGAAATGGGGAATTCCCGGTCCGGGTCGTTACAATTCGGGCTAACCCTCCCCGGATCTCGAGACCTCTTTCAAAGGTCATGAGGCCGGCCTAACTCCTGCCGGATCCCGAGGTAAGAGTAAATCCCTCCCTTACCAGATATAAGGTAGACCCCTTTCAAATGTCACAAGGTCGGGCTAACCCTCGCTAGATCCCAAGGTAAGGGTAAATCCCTTACCAGATATAGGTAGACCCTTTTCAAAGGTCATGAGGATGGGCTAAACCCCGCCGGATTCTGAGGTAAGGGTAAATCCCTTACCAGATATAAGGTAGACCCCTTTCAAAGTCATGGAGCCGGGCTAACCCCTACCGGATCCCGAGGTAAGGGTAAATCCCTTACCAGATATAAGGTAGACCCCTTTTCAAAGGTCATGAAGCTAGGCTAACCTCCGTCGGATCCCCGAGGTAAGGATAAACCCCTTCTCAGATATAAGACTCCTCTCAAGAAGGTCTGGCTCTCCCCTCTTAAAGCTAAAGGTGTTGTTCTCTCTTGCCAAGAGAGGGGCGGTTTCCTGACGGTCCACCAAGGCAAAATGCCCAAGTATTGGAGAGATCGCTACCTCATCCCGGGGCACAGATTGAAGGTTAAAAAACACCTTCACGTGATTCAAACTCATGTCTCCCGCTCCACGGTTCTCAATCATTGTGTGACCTTTGGTCTAAACACTCATTGCACGACTTTGGTCCAAACAGAAAATGGAGAGGAGGAGAAACCAAGAAGCCCCTTTTTAGGGAGAAGGGCCAGCAGATCAATCCCATTGGCCCAAATGGATGGCAGAGGTCCACATAGGCGGGGTCTGGGATTGACTAGATGGCGGCCCGCCTATGTTTCTTAATCATTACATAGTTTTAGACCAATCAAAGGGGGGTGGGGGGTGGGGGGGGGGGGAATCAAGAAACCCTTTCAGGAAATGGGCCAGAGAATCGGTCCCATTGGCTCAGGTGGACAGCAGAAGTCCACGTAGGTGGCGTATGGGATTGGCTAAGCTGCAGACCGCACTGTCAGTCTATCCTACAGTGACAGGTGTCCTTGTAACATCCGGCATGCGTGACACTTGTCACTTAGTGAGGGGCTCGACCAGGGGTGGAAGGCTATAAAAGCCTTCACTCCCCAGGAGTAAAGGTAACTTTTTTGGGAGTGGGGAGAAAAGTTACAGAAGAATAGGACTGAACTCACTCTCTGAGGTAGCCATTAAAGCTCTGCAGCTTCTTTAACACTTTCCTGAGGTTCTTCTTCCAATCCCGGCCGTCACCTTTCTGTTGACACTCACCCCTTCAGGGAAACCTCACCCCGTGGTTTAGGCTAATGTGAACCAGGTAATCGAACCGGTTCAACCCAAAAATTGGTAAGCCTCTAAGTAAACTGGTTTAGGATACCGTTTTGGGGATCAACATTTTGGGGACTCCACTGGGGACTTGTTTTGTCTCCCTACCTTTCTTGTGTTTTTAACCTTGTGTTGAGTGTTTTCAGTTCCATAACTAGGATCGCATCCCAGAGAAAGATGCAGCTTTTTCCTTCAGAGAAGAGTCAGCGCCAATCATCTGCCAGCCACCCGGATGGTCGCCAGTCGAGTGGAGAGCTGCCCCTTGAAGCTCCGGCTCCACCCCGCGAGTCTCCCCTGCTGACTCCATTGCCTCCGAGCGCTCCCCACCCAGGACTCCAGGCTCCTAACTCGGTTTCCTCGCTCACTGACACGCTTTGGCTCATTCAATAGCAGCTCATGGTCATGGCAACGCAACAGAGTGCCAACCAGCAACCCACCATTCCTTAGGCACCTCGGCAGCCTTCCACATCTCAGGATGACATGACCAGGCCCGTGATGGAGGCTGCACGTGCTGACGTACTCCCACAGCCGCCTGTACCGCCTCACGCGCCCGCACCATCATCGGCCGCATATACCCCTCCACCATTCCCGACCCATGGATACGCTCCACTACCACTCCCAGTTCACATCATCCCGCCCCCTCCCATCAACGCTCCCTTTCCACACATCCTACATTCCTTTGCTACCATGGCTAATGTTGAAGCCATGTTACGCCAATCCCGGTTCTGAGAGCTGAATTGGACAGACAATGACTTCTGCCCCCCATATCCCTTATCACTGCTCCAGAAGCCATACCCAAAGGATTACGTCAGCCTCAAGTTTCAGAGGTTCACCGGACAGACCGGCAATGTGAGGGAGCACATCAGCCGTTTTGTCGATGTCCTCGGACCCCATGGTGCCGACCATGACCTCCGACTGAGGGAATTCTCCAAGTCCTGGTCTGAGAAGGCCTACACCTGGTACAACAACCTTGTGCCAGGCTCGGTTTACATCTGGGAGGACATGGCCTCCCTCTTCTACAAGAAATTCTTTGTCACTAAGGAGATCTACATGATCGTGGAGCTCAGACGGGAACGCCAGGGTCCCGCGAAGGACCTTGTGATTTACGTGAAGCGGTTCAGGGGACTTGTGATGATCTGCAGCGACAGGCAGGAGGAATCCCGATATGTTGAGATGTGCGTGATGGGGAAGCTCTTAGAGTACAAGATACATTTGGAGAACCATAAGCTTCCAAGCTTTACCCATCTGATTGAGGCAGCCCGTAGAATGGGTCTCTCAGTAGTTGCACCCAGCGCGGCTAAGAAACTGTTGGAGAAGAAGCGAGGGGCCGAGAGTGCCCATGCCGATAGCTGAGCCTCGAAGAAGGGAAGAGGGAATGAGGCAAGACCTGACCGCCCTTTCCCTCCGACACCGAACTGCACCCCGGCCCAGCTAGACGCCTTGCTAGAAAGTTGGATCCGGGACAACCGTGTTGTGCTACCCCCTATAGATTGAGAGTCGACTCCTCAGGAGAAGAGAGATCCCCGGTACTGCAAGTTCCACCAGAGGGTGCACCACGCGACATTTGAATGCTACGCCCTGAGAAGGATATACAAGCTCCAGGTCACTGCTGGTGAGGTAGACCTTCGACTAGAGCATGTGCATAAAGATCCCCTACCTGCCCACAACGGCAGGGGAGGGGCAGTTAATGTGTTATTTTCTGAGATTGGGGGAACTGTGGCTACGAGAGAGCCGGTGCCGCCCAAGGTGCTGAGGCTCGAGAGGAGCCTCAAGGAGCTCGGCTTCTCGAGGCAGGAAAGGATTGCTATGCGGGCCTATGCCCAGAGACTACTGTTGCTGGACGCAGAGATGGCTTGTGCTACCGATTTTTCGCAAGACGGCATCACTACCTTTGGACCAGAGGATATGATGGTGGCAAATGAGGACCACAGCCGGGCCTTGTATTTGAACTCTATTTTGCAGGGGGTGGATATCAGGAGATCGGTGGTTGATGTCGGGTCCTCCTTGAACATCAACCCTCTTGGTATTCTGAAGGCCATTGGAGTGTTTATAGATCGGATTGTTCCTCAAGCCATCCGGATATACGGATTTGACGCTCGGAGCCAGTGCGCTCTTGGCCACGTGACACTTGAGCTACAGGTGGGGCCGTACAAGCACCCAAGACTCTTCCATGTGTTGGACAATGGTCCTAGTAATCATATCCTTCTCGGCCGTCCCTAGATCCACCTCGGCCACCTTGTCCTTTCCACGTTCCACCAATGCTACAAAGACTTCAAGAAGGGGATGATGTTGCGGTTGATCGCCGACCCATGGCCATTTGATGAAACCGAGGTTCACCTCGCACACGCGGTCGATTATGACGAGCTCGCCCCAGTAGGAGAATGCCAGATGTCTCTCCCCTGAGGGATCCCACTACCCACCTGGCTTGATATACAGGCCGACCTTGAGATAGTGCTGCTAGAACCTGGTCTGTCCAAGAGGAAGCTGAAGGAAGAAAGATGGAGAGCAGCAAAAGAGACCTACTAAGGAGACGGTGACCGACCCCACCTCTGGAGCCCGGTGCACGAGGATCAAGATTGGGGATGGATAGTTTGTCTACAAGCTGTGGATTGGACTAAGGGGCCAGAGCCAACTCCGCTGCAGGTCGCCCATGATGGGCCAGAAGCTGAGGAGGTCGCCTTTGCGACAGGCGACAAGAGCTCGGATAACAGTGATGAAGACAAACCCTTCCCTGCTACCGCCTTTGACATTCAGGACGCACCCGAGCACCTCGAGGATGGCGTGATGTCTGTCCTCGTAACCCTTGATGAAGTGAACCTTGGGAGTGAGGAGGAGAAGCGGACGACCTTTGTAAACACCAATCTATCTCCTGAGGAGAAGTGTAACCTTATTAATCTTTTGAAGGAATACAAGGATGTGTTTGCTTGGTCGTATGATGAGATGTGTGGTCTAGATCCTCACTTAGTTACACATAGACTTCACTTGTCCCCTGAGGTCAAACCTGTCAAGCAACCCGCCTGAGTTTTCAAACCCGAGATACAGTTGCAAATAAAGGACGAAGTGGAGAAACTCTTAAAGGCCGGTTTTATCAACCCATGTAGCACCCGGTTTGGTTAGCGAATGTTGTTCCGTTTAAGAAGAAAAATGGAGAGATCCGATTATGCGTGGACTTCTAGGATCTCAACAAGCCAAGTCCTAAGGACGAGTTCCCTCTACCAAACATGGACCTTCTGATAGACGCTACGGCCGGGCACGCGATGTTTTCCTTCATGGACGGTTTCAGTGGATATAACCAGATCCGGATGAGCAACGACGATACCTGCCACACCGCATTCCGCACCCCACTGGGTAACTTCCACTACACGGTGATGCCCATTGGGTTAAAGAATGCCGGGGCTACTTATCAGCGAGCAATGACCGCTATTTTCCATGATATGATTCATTTTGAGGTGGATGATTATGTGGACGATATCGTGAAGTCCATGGAACGACATGAACATCTAAAGGTTCTGGCAAAGGTTTTTCAGAGGTGTCGGCTCTACAACCTAAATATGAACCTGGTTAAGTGCGCCTTTGGGGTCACTGCTATGAAGTTCCTAGGTTTTTTTGTACACCGGCATGGTATTGACCTATATTCTACCAAAACAAAGGCAATACTTGAATTATGTTCGCCCCAGACACCGAAGCAGCTGAAGTCTTTCCTTGGGAAGATTTCCTATATCTGGAGGTTCATACCTGGCTTGTCCGCCTACATCGCCCCACTTATACTTCTGCTGCGCAAAGGGACCCCTTTCTTATGGACTCAAGAGTGCCAGTAGACATTTGAGAAGATCAAAGATGTCCTCAAACATCCACACACGATGGTTTCACCCTCACCCGGGAAGCCTCTACGGATTTACCTCGCTACCTCGGACACCACCCTTTGGGGTTTACTCACTCAAGAAGACGCCGAGGGGACCGAGAGACCGGTGTATTATGTTAGTAGGCTCCTCCGGGGGGCCGAGTTGAAGTATTCACAGGTGGATAAGTATTTTCTAGCCTTGGCCCATGTGACTCAGAAGTTGCGGCATTACCTGTTGGCATGTCCAACCCACTTGATCACCAGAGCGAACCCTATCAATTACCTACTCCCTCAACCCGTGCATACAGGGAGATACACCAAGTGGATCCTACAGTTGTCCGAATTTGATATCATTTGTGAGCACCCCCGTACCATCTGTGGGCAAGCCGTGGCCGACCTACTCGCAGACTTCTCCAAGGCCGAGGAGGAAGAGCTACCAAAGTTCAAGATCGACATTGTCGAGGAACGGGAATGGCGGATGAAGTTTGACGGGTCAGTTAACTCTGACGGAGGCGAAGCCGGTATTGAGTTCATTGCTGATAATGGATACCACCTATACTTTTCTTTCAAGCTAGATTTCTTCTGTACTAACAACCAAGCCGAGTATGAAGCCCTACTAATTGGCCTAATCCTAGTAAGGCAGTTACATATGGATAAGCTCAAGGTTCTCGGGGATTCAAAGGTCATCATATCACAATTCAATGAGGATTTTGCTATGAAGGAACCGGAGTTAGTGCCATACTGGACAACCATTCAGGCCCTAATGAAGAAATTCTCAGAATGCTCACCGTTCCATGTCTCGAGATCTAAGAATCACAAGGCTGATCTTCTAGCAAATCTCGGGAGCAGGATCGTCTTGGACGGCGGCTCGCAGTGGATTGACGTTATCAGGAAAATCCTCCAAGAAACCCTCAACCCCGTGATTGAGAAGGACATCCTTCCCACAGATTGGAGGCAGCCGATTCTATATAAACTTCGGTATCCGGTCTCGCCAAGAGGAATCCTGGTGCACAAAGTGGCCAATTTCCTAGAGATCGACGGAGCCCTGTACTGCTGGGCCCCAAGCGGTGTCTTGCTGAGGTGTATTAGTCATGAGGAGTCCTGGCAGACCCTTGTTGACCTGCATGAGCAAACTTGTGGAAGCTCGAACTCCATTCCGCTCAGCAGGAAGTTATAAAGGCTCGGAGTTTACTGGCCGACCATGGTGTACGATGCGGCAAGAATTCAAAGGAATTGCGAAAGTTTCCGAGGGCCAGTTGACGTGATGGAGGCCTACTCAATCGATACCCGGGAACGGGATTGGAGACGGCCTTTCCTTCTTTTCCTGCAAGATGGGATCTTGCCATCAAATGCAGTAGAAACCCACTGAATCCGCAGAAGGGCAACATGATTCCAGGTGCAGGGGGACGAAATTTTCGGGGTGAGCTTCAACGATCGCCTTCTGAAGTGTGTCGGGCCTCAGGAAGCCGTGGTCGTCCTGAAGGAAGTCCAGTCGGGTTCCTTTGGAGCGCACCAGCGGCAGGAAAAGCTATTTGACCAAATAATAACCATCGGTTATTACTGGCCGACCATAAGGAATGATGGCTTTGACTATGTGAGGAAGTGTTCCCTGTGCTAGATCCAAGGTGACATCCCAAGGTGCCCTCCCCAACGAATGCAATCAATTCTGATGCCCTGACCCTTTCACACTTGGGGGCTTGACTTGATTGGACCCATCAACCCATGGAGCAGGAAGGGGCACGCGTGGATCTCGGTGGGCACTGAGTATTTCACCAAGTGGGTTGAAGCCGTCGCGTTGTGGAGAGCGACCGGGGAGGCAGTAGCACAGTTCATCTGGGAGTGCATCATCTCTAGGTCTGGGCCCCCCCAGAGAATCATCACAGACAATGGCTTATCTTTCCTAAACAGAAATGTCCGGTTGTTACTAGGCGAGTACCGGGTTACACATCTCAAGTCTACCGGTATTACCCTCAAGGGAATAGCCAGGCCGAGGCCACGAGCAAAACCCTTATCAAGCTGCTAAGTAAAATGACTTATGATCATCAGTCCAGGTGGAACGAGCACTTGTTCAACGTCCTTTGGGCCTACTGGGTCTTGAAGCATCGTGCGACCCAGGCTACCCTTTCTCACTAGTCTATGGAACGGTCGCCGTGCTTCCTGTTGAACTACAAGTCACCTCGGCCCGCGTATTGCAAGCAGCCGGGATCGACTGGGATACTCATGACCTAGCTGCAATCTGGATGCATGAGCTGGACAACCTTGATGAAAGGCGCGGGAGGGCTTTCACTCGCAACCAGCAATATCACCAAGTTATTGCCAAGGCTTATCAAAAGAGGGTGTCGCCCCGGAACTTCTACGTATGCGGTTTGGTTCTCAAAACCTCGTGGTTCGAGCAGAACAACACTATCAAACCTAAGTTCGCGCCCCAGTGGGACGGACTCTCTCAGATTACTCAGGCTTATGCCTCCGATTATTACAAGATTTTATTGTTTGAGGATGATGCCCGGGAAGAGCTTGTGAACGGCAAATGGTTGAAGCACTATTATTATTAGTTGGCTTGTAAACAAAAAAAGAAAAGGAAGAACAAAGAAAATGGAGTGTTTTATTCATCTGTTTTCAGTACATACAACTCCCTCGGGAGCAAGCTGGTTAATACAAAATGATCGTCTATCAGCGGAATAGAATTCAACTGACGAAGCACATCCGCTTTTCACTCTTCAGCTTGACTCCCCTTCCTCTCCATCTCCTGGAGCTCTGCCTTTCTCGTAGCGAAAGCCTCCCGCAGAGCCTTTATTTCTTGCTGCTTTTCCTCCTGGGCCTGGATCAGTTGCGAGATGGCGACTGCGTCCTCGGCGATGCCCTTTTGCATCCAATACCTCCGCATCAGCCGGACTGTGACTTCTTCCAAGCTGGACAGATGGTCTTTCAACAAGTCCACTTTGAACCCCAAGTCTCCCAGCCCGGAGATGCTCGCCCCCCACACGTCGAGCACGTCCCCCGTTAGTGACTTGAAGCCAGTCCCTGAGATGGATTCCATCAGGGAGCACAATTCAACGTACCCCTCGCTGCGAACCCAAGTCAAGGGAACCTTTTCCTTGTCTGAGATGTCTCCATAAGTCTGGAAGATGACCTCCATCCAGTTCATAATTTCAAGTCATTCAAATACAAACACAATCACAATTATGGATACTCATGGTACCCTCATCCAACATACATGCCATCATCAAGGTCAATAAAAGTCAGCATAAGTCCACATTGGATGCTGGTAAGTGTGTAACACTTACACTTTTAGACTTATTACTCATGTTTATTAGCCTTATAACTGCATTTATGTGAATGAGTTAATGCATTTATATTGTTTTGCAGGTGTAGACACCCCAATTTGAACTAATGTGCAATGTTTTATTATTTTTGCAGCTCTTTGAAGGCTTAGCTTGCGAATCAACAACTCCAAATCATCATTTGAATCTCATTTCTGCCACGTGCTCAAATTCCTTCAAAATCCCAATTTTCCCTGAAAATCCCAAAAATTCCTGAAAATGACCAAAATACCTCTGGTAGATCCAACCTGATTCATCTCAGTCCTAAATCCATTTTCAACATCAAATTTGAATTCCTGAGCCAAAATGCTCTCTAATGAGAATAAACTAGGGCTAATTCGAAGTCCGTTGGAAAAATGACAGTTTTGCCCCTAATCCGGTCATTTCGACCAAACAGTTAAATCCAAGGGTCAAAATATTTCTTCAACATCAAATTTAGATTCCACACTGAGATAACTTCAAAACAATTGTGATTTTGTAAAATTCTGAGTTCGGGAGTCGAAGGGTCATTTTTGGTATTTTCAAAAAAGGATAAAAAGAATAATAAAAGATATTTTTGGAGGAAAAATTGATATAAAAGGAACGTTTGGGAGGGATTTGAAAGAAAAGAAAAATAATACTCTCTTAGAAGCCAGATCCCATGATTTGGATTCTTTCTCAATCAAAATAAAAAGTGGGAAGGAAAGTCAATAAAAGAATAAAGAAGTCAACAAGGAAAGAAATAACAAAAAGAAAATGATAACAAACATGCAAGGACGCATCAGCTGCTACCACCGGAATAGCAACCTGATCGCGGCTGCTGCGGTAATCGACTGATTCTAAATTCAAAACACCAAGAGGAAGATCTTTCTCTTTCCCTCATCTTCTATTTAAGAAAGACCCAGATCGAGGGCAGAGGGACGAAGAAGCAAGCTATCCCTTCTCCTTTTTGACTGTATGTTCGCCCGATCCTCTCTCTCTACACTGCTGCGCACGCCCAATACTATACCTACAACTCCCACAACCCCTTGCTGCATCCGTAAGCCTCCGCAGACACCATTTGCCCTGTTGTGTGCAACCATCCGTAACCCTCTATAGACACCATCTACCCTGCTGCGCGCAACCATTCGTAACCCTCTGCAAAAACCATATGCCCTGCTGCGCGCAACCCGCTCCCCTTGCCACAATGTTATGCAACCCTGCTGTGCCCAGCACTCCCCTTCACATCGCCATCACCTGTACACATCATCCGGATGCAATCATTGCCAGTTCACAACATAAACAGACAAAGAAAAACCCCTGCCCGAGCTCCTCCTTTTCCATCAACACCACACGCCACCCTGGACCTCCCTTACCACTATAATTCCCCCGAACTCTCGTCCCTTCTCGGACCGACCTCCAAAGCCATCTACCACTCATCTCCGGACAACACCATCATCCGCAACCTCTCTGCTCTCTCCACACCTACAACGACCACGAGCATGTAGATGTCCCACTAACTCCCTTCTTAGTTCACCGTCTGCACACTAGCCGCACACCTCATCGAGACCTCCCTCTCTCTCCTCCACCATTCACTTTCTTCCCCTGTTTCTGTCTTCTTCTGTGCAAAAAAACGAAACCAGAAAAATAAATAACAACCCCTCCCCAAAAAGAAAAGAGAATAACAAAAAGACCCCCAACCAAAACCAAAACCCCCCAAACCAATACGCCTTAAACCAGACCGAACCAAATTAACCCAAACCTGACCTAAATCAGACTAACCCAACACAATTAATCCAGACCCGAACCGAATCAAACCTAACCCAAACCAATACAAATTTGAACCAAGCCCGAACCACTAAACCAAACCTGAATCAAACCAAATCTCTTTGAACCAAACTAAACCAAACCAGAAAACTTGAACCAACCAACCCAAAAAACCAGGAAATCTGAACTGACCCTAAGGACCCATTTAGCAGCACAAAAAAAAGAGTTTAACCTTCACTCATTGTCATCATCATCCCAAGCCGAGTTCATCAAGGTGCTCAAAGCCAAAAACAACACAAAGGAGGTTTGCATTTGCTATAGGAATATTTTTAGGATCTTTTTTATTTTATTTTTATCAGTTTATCTTGATATTATGTGAGTTGAAAACATGTTATGAATATTTTTTGAATATGATTAATCCATGTTTATCGCAATCTTAATTTGGTGATTTTAGTATTATTGTTAATATTCGTATCATTTTAGGAATTTTATGGATTTTCATTAATTTTGACTTATTTTTAGCCTTATATAAATTGACCAAATAACTTTGAACTGGGTAACCGGTTGAACTAGGAGTAGATGAATGCCTAGCACCTTCCCATCTCTCAACTGAAATCTGGTTAGACCACTTACAAATTGTTCATTTTGGTCTATTTTACAATAAACTGATAAAACCCGGGTGACCATTCACACTCAAACTTTATGACATGATCAACCTAAGGTCCACCCGACCCGGGGGCGATCACAGCTGGCGACGCCGCTGGGGATTCGTGGGTTTGAGCCATGGTTCACTTTTATTTGGCCAATGTAGATTTTTTTTCTAGGATTTTAGTTTATTATTTTTATTTTATTTTCTCTTGATTGGACTTTTGTATTCATATATGAATTGTGTGGATTATTCATATGGCTTGGTTTTAATGGTTTGATTACATATCTTGTCTTTGATTAGTTGCACTGACATTGGCAGGACTTGATTTGGGCTTATGTGATGGCCCCATTTGATTTTTAATGTGATTGGTTTGATTGGCTTATGATGAATGGACTAATTTAACTTCCTATAATTTATTTATTAAACTGTGTGGTTTGGCATGCATTATGATTTGCTGGATTGGCTTTTTGCACACACACACATTCATGAACAATTGCATAGATCTCCCCTTAACCCATTGAAAAATTAAACCCGGATGTGTATAGTCAGCGCGCCAGGGTCGCTCTACCTTGGGAAGCGGGGCTGATAGTATCCACCTGACCGTCTGTCCGCTCCACGGCTCGAGAACCTGTGAAATCACCTATTGAACCCCATATAGATGAATGAATGGTTAGGACACTGTAAGCCAATCTATTTTCATGCATATTTGAGTTCCTTATGGATCGGCCTATGGCCCATGTCCATCTCTTGAGTTACCACTAGTTTGGGTCCCCTAGTTGGGCCCATCAGGAACACGTATCCTTATGATCTGGGTCCATGACCCAAAATCCAATTCATGCATAAACATTCCATATCCATGGGTCCATGACCCATGTGCATTAGAACGGGAGCCCACTCTCTGTTTTTGGGTACCCTAGAAGTCCAATCCATGTCTAGTCTAGGTTCTTACCCATTTGGGTATCCCCATTTAGGACATTCACTTTGCATTATATTCATATCATCTCATTAATCATAATAGAGCATGCATACATAAAACAAATCAAATAAAAAGGAAAAGAAAATCATTCAAAAAAAAAGAAAGAAGAAGAAGTAGAAAATAATTCCAAAAAAAAAAACAAAAACAAAATGCAAAAAAAAAATCCGTAATTTCTAAAATAAAAGGGAAAAAAATCAACGAAAATCATTCATTTCATACAAAAAAGGAGATCAATCATTCAAAAAAAATATCAAAAAGAAAAAGAGATCATCATTCAGAATCAACAATTTAAAAAAAAATAAAGAAAAAAAGAAAAAGAAAAAGATCAATCGTTAAAAAAAAAAAAAGAAAAGAAAATTTTGGAGTATTTTCAGAATTTTCGAACTTTGCATATCACTATCATACACCCTTGCAGTACAAAAAAATAAAAATAAATAAATAGGGACATACTTACATTATCACCTCGAGAGGCTCATTCATACATTTCATTTTCACAACATTTTCATCACAGCATCATATTGCACTGTATTTGAGTGTGCTCTCCTGAGATATAGCCAGGAGAGACATTGACTTCCTTGTATCTTCAAATCATTTCATATTATTTCTATCATTTGGGAATATTCTCCTAAGATTTGGCCGGGAGGGTTACCTATGGCGTTCGAGTGTGTTCGCCTGAGATTTGGCCAGGAGGGCTCACTCACTCGCCTACATTATCAAATTCTATCATTTAGGTATATTCTCCTGAGATTTGGCCGGGAGGGTTACCTATTGCGTTCGAGTGTGTTCGCCTGAGATTTGGCCAGGAGGGCTCACTCACTCACTCACATTATCATATCATTTCTATAATTTGGGTATATTCTCTCGAGATTTGGCCGGGAGGGTTACCTATAGCGTTTGAGTGTGTTCTCATGAGATTTGGCCAGGAGAGTTCACTTACTCGCCTACATTATCATATTCTATCATTTAAGCATATTCTCCTGAGATTTAGCCTGGATGGTTTAGCTATTGCGTTCGAGTGTGTTCTCCTGAGATTTGGCCAGGAGGGCTCACTCACTCACCTAAATTATCATATTCTATCATTTAGGTATATTCTCCTGAGATTTGGCCGAGAGGGTTACCTAATGCGTTCGAGTGTGTTCTCCTGAGATTTGGTCAGGAGGGCTCACTTACTCGCCTACATTATCATATTCTATCATTTAGGTATATTCTCCTGAGACTTGGCCGAGAGGGTTATCTATTGTGTTCGAATGTGTTCTCCCGAGATTTGGCCAATAGGGCTCACTCACTCGCTCGCCTACACTATCATATTCTATCATTTATGTATATTCTCCTGAGATTTGTCCGGGAGGGTTACCTTATGCGTTCGAGTGCGTTCTCCCGAGATTTGGCCGGGAGGGCTCACTCACTCGCCTATATTATCACATCATCTTTTGAGTATATTCCCCCGAGATGTAGCTGGGAGAGTGACCCTTTGAGCTCGAGTGTGTTCTCCTGAGATTTGGCCAGGAGGGTTTACTCACTCGCTCACATTATCATCATTTGGGTCTGTTCTCCTAAGATTTGGTCGAGAGGTCTCACTTACCCACATCATATTATCATTACGTACACTACGTTTGAATGCGTCTTCTTGAGATTTAGCCGGGAGGACAGCTCCCCACTCACATCGAAGCACTCTCATTCACACATTATCATACATCACATCATTATACCTTTCGGATGTGTTTTCCAGAGATTTAGCCGAGAAAACAATTCACTTTCTTCTCCCCCGAGTATGTTTTCCTAAGATTTAGCTGGGAAAGTTGCTCGCTTCTGGATGTATTTTCCTGAGATTTGGCCGGGAAAATCATTCGCTTTCTTCTCTCATGAGTATGTTTTCTTGAGATTTAGCTGGGAAAGTTGCTAGCTTCCGAATGTGTTTTCCTGAGATTTGGTAGAGAAAATCATTTGTTTTCTTCTTCCTTGAATGTGATCACTTGAGATTTAGCTGGGAGGGTCATTCACGCATTCATCGTATCATTTTATGCATTGCATTTGAGTATGTTCTCCTGAGATTCAGCCGGGAGGGCATCTCACCTACTTTTATCACATCATTACATCATTTGAATGCATATATTTTCTTTTTTTTGTTAATCTTTTAGGAGAGTTCGCCGTAAGCGCCTAGAAGTGGGATCTTTCTTTCTTTCGCCACTTTTGGGGGAGTTTGCTGTAAGCCGCCCGAAAATAGGTTTTGTTCATTGCATTTTTCATCATCGCGTCTGCATCCAATTGCGTCATTTTCAGCATTCATACATCATTGCATTCACATCATCATGCATCATTATCATCATCATCATTACTGTTTCTAAGATACTCTGAAGTATTTTTTAGCTGCAGGTTTCAAGGTACAATCACTTTTACACAGCCTCGAAAAGATCATATCATCTCCCCACAGTTCGGAGAATCATTTTCATGCTGTTGATTGTATCCACTTTTCTCAAGGTTCAGCATTTCAATGAACCTTCGACCTTGGTAAAAGCAATTTAAGAAGGTTAAAAAAAAAGCATTTAAAAGATTTTGTCATAAAAAAGTCTTATGAATTCGTCTTCATATTAGTATGATTTTAGTAGCCACATGGAACTTTTAAAAATAAAGAAAAGGGTGTATCGCATAACATTGAAGAGACTGTGACCATAAATTTGGGGACGGAGAAGGACCCAAAATATGTGAAAATTAGAGTTTTGTTATTCTTTAGAAAAAAGGGTGAACGATTGTATAATGTTTCTGCTCGGTCGTGTCAAGACTTGCCAAGTGATAGATACATACTTAGTTTGTACATAGATTATCAGTTTTGCCTAAAGTGAAGTCAGTTGAGAAGGGAAGATTGTTGAGAATCTAAATGAAAAAAGATCAAGCATGAGAGTTAAGTTAATAAGATCAAGAGATCCAATTTGAAGAAGATTCAACGGTTAATTCTTCTTAAACTGATTAACAACATTGGAGTTTTAGGAGATAAAAGAGTTCATGCCAGATTAGATTGGATGTAATCAAAGAACAATACTGCATTTTAATGAAAAACCCGTTATGGGTGTATGGTGAGAGCATATAACAAGAAAGCAAGGCGTTGACCTTTTCTAAAAGGAGATTCAAGACTGAAGAAGATATTGTTACATCGAGAAAATTTTTGCAGATAATTCAAGTCAATCATAGAAGATCATATACTGTGAAGAAGGTTCCTTTTAGTACAGGTGCATCGAGAGGGTGTTTCTTGAATCGATCAGTTTAGAATAAAATTTTTTTTCCCTGAAATTAAATTTTATCTTGAAATGATCAGAGGCCATTTTTCATTTGAATCCTCCTTTCATAAAATCCTAGTTAACCCTTTTGATCATCTTAATATGGAGAAAATGTTGAAGCGAAAGATGATAAATCCAGGACTTTCAAAAAAGAAAAAAAGTGTTAAAAAAAGGGCAAAAAATCATGAAAAAAAATAAACGTTATCTTTATCTTTGCATTTGTATTTTGTTTTTCCTTAAAGCAACAGACATCATAGGGTGCAAGGAAAAAAAGTGTTGGAGAAAAAGCTAAATCATTCACAGCAAATGCCTTGCGAGGAAGCTTTGTGAAATGAGCGAGAAAGGAAAAGAAAAAAATTGGAGATAAAGATGAAACATTCATAGCAATGGCCTTAAGAGGAAACTTTGCAACATCAAGTGAGAAAGGAGCAAGAGCAAAATCATTCGTCAAAGAATTCAAAGGAAGAAACAAGAATTCAGAAAAGGCAGAGCCAAAAGAGAATAGCCCAAAAGATGCAAGTCATGATGAAGCACAAAAAGAGCATATCGTCTTTCCAATGGAGTGCATTTAAAAGAAGGCTTCCTATTAGTCCTCCAACGAAGATCACTCAAAGACAACAAGGAAGCGGGACCTTCAAAGAAGAGCAGAAGCAACCAAGCTGAAGAGATAATTGAAGCAAGAAGACAAGAGATTGTATTGTAATAGTCGGTCTTGTAATAACCTGAACTTTTATAAGGATTTAATTGTAATTAATTAAAATATAAGGGTAATTTAAAATTTTAGTAAGTGGTTACTTGTTTGACTTAGACTGTTTGTGATTGGTGGGTTGCACAATAGGAAA
>JAUPMG010002237.1:0-16099 GCA_031762675.1 Pachysandra terminalis | reverse complement strand
AAACCCCCCCCCCCCCACCCCCCTCATGTAATGACTTTTAATGTGTAGGCATATGTTTTTGCATTTTTTTGATGCATTTGGATGCATTTAGGCCTTCATTAGATATATTTAAAGTTTGGAGCCAAAAATCCATCAAAAACCTATGATTTCCCCACATTTCCCTACTTTTCACCATGTCGCCGAAGTAACCTGGCGACATCGACATCGTTCTTTCTTTTATTCATAGTATATTAATTTATAATTATATATATATATATATATACACACACATATTTATAATTAATTTTTAAAATTAAAAAAATCAATAAATATTATTTCTTTTCCGAAAAATCAAAGTACCGACACCCATTGATAGATCGTGTGTTAATACACAACATATATTAATTTCAAATGATTTTACTAGGTTTAAATAGTTAAAAATTAGGAAAACATGTTTATCTCGAATACATGCTCTCAAAAATCCACCAGACACTCAAATCTTCAAAAAATATGTGTTAAGAGTGTTTTAGATTAACAAAACACTCAAAAGTTTGAGAAAATAAGGTTTTGTAGGGGGCTTTGGGTTGAAAATGAGAGGAGAGAAATGTCATTGAAATGGGGTCACATTTCCCTCGAATTGTGCTTTAAAGGGCAGAATTAGAAAAGCTTTGGCAAAACTTCCACCATGTAAATGATATTAAAAAGGAGAGGGATGCTATGAAATTATGCATTTTAGTGCAGCATGCCTTTCAATCCCACAAAAAAGTCAAAAAACTTAATATGAATAGAACGTACATACCAAAAGGTTTTCTATTTTATCTTAGCAAGTCCAGTTAAAGGTATTATGTTCTATCTTACCAAGTCTAGTTACATAGTAAGATATGGGATCTCTTCAATGTGGAGTAATGATGTGGCCAATCCATATCATCCACCTCACAAGAAACCCACTCAAAAGATCATGTAGATGATTTTAGGATATATTTAGGCCCCATTAATACATGAAAATTGGATTTCTTCACATATCAAATTCTTTAGTATTCAATGAGCTCTCCTAGCATGCTTCTTCTACATATGGCAAATATATTAGGTCTGGAACTTAGTATGTGAAGTTCCCAAATCATGTTTCATGTGTGAATGTAGTATTACACCAGCTTTCTAACTCAGAACGGGACAAGTGTGCATGATGCAAGACAACAGGAAGCTATTAAAATAAAATAAATCAGAAAATAATAAAAGCAAAGAAGGATAATTTGATAGAATCTCACTGTCAAGACCTTGAATAGATGGAATCTCACCAATATGAAGCAAGGTTTGGTAAAGGTATCTCACCAATATCAGAGAAATAAGAGGAATCACACCTCAAAACACACATCTATTTAATTTTCGTCATCTTCCTTTACACTAATATTAGACCATTTATATAGATTTATTCCTAAACCCTAGTTACATAAACGAGTCATAATCCGATACATATACTTGAATAGTCCTAAAAACACTAAAGTACATCCAAAATAACATCTAAAACATAAAATATTATCCTACTAAAATTTTAACTCGAATTTTCTAGATAATCCTAATTCTGACTGCTTTCCTAGTCAAACTCTAACAAATAATAATAAAATCCTAACCTAAAAAAGACTCAAATAATTGGGTTTGCTAGAGAATCCATGGGTATGACCCAATTAACAGGTATGGGCCTCAACATGCAAGTAATTGAACTAGGCCTGCTAAACTGGTCCACACCATTCTCCCCTGGTTAGAAAAAACCCGTCCTCGAGTTTTGCATCGATATTGTAGCCTTCCAACCCATTGAATGAGATACTTGGAATATTTTGCCTTCTTTTGCTTGTTCTAGCACCTCTTCATTGTTAGCATTGAAACTCCAAATTTAATCATCTCCACCATCGAATATATAATAGGATAAAACATATCCCTACAACAAATTGTATTGATTTTATCAATTTCAATAAAGCGGTAATATACCAGATCTTTATCTGTGGGAACAATAGTCATCAATATGGGCTCATCTTGATGCTCGATTGAATTAATCTTCAATGGTTACCCTTCAACTGGAATTTTCTGCTCATTAGAAAAGTTCATTGGTTTTGAATCTTTAATCTAACTTCTTGTGCCGTCTTCACTGTTATTTGTTCTTCTTCTAAATTATCCACTCTCTGAGTCAGGGCAGCAAGTTTAGTAGACAGTGAGGCTACTTGAGCATAGATCTGCTGTAGAAGCTGACTATTATTAGCATCCATCTCTAATAGAGGTGATTCGTGACCGGGATGATAAGAAACCATGCTCTGATACCAAAACTGTTTTTGTATCCAGATTAATCAGATTTTAGCAGCTTCTTCAAAAATCAGATTTTCTTCACTATCGCTTTGATCTTTCAATCATGAACACTGCAATCCAAGGATGCGAACTTGCTCTGATACCAAAATTAATGCAAGACAACAGGAAGCTTTTAAAATAAAATAAACCAGAAAAGAATAAATGGGAAGAAGAATAATCTGACAAAATCTCACTGTCAGGACCTAAGTTACACGATCTGTGTGAATGGGGAGGCGTTCTGGCGCTCAGAAAGTGAATCCACGTTTTGAGCGCGAGACGTCCCTAATCCGCGGATTAGCGTAAAAACATAAAAAATGTGGGTTTTTTGTAAATTTTTGGGGTTTTATAAAAATATCTTAGTTTTATTCTAAAAAAATATTAAAAAACATGAGTATTCTTGTAGGGTTTTGAGGGATTTTATAAACTTATAAAAATATATGAGTTTTATTTTGAAAAAAGATTAAATCAGATTGATAGAAGGTTAAATTGAGATATTTTATTGATTATGTCCTTTCTCTTATATATGTGGTTGAGCATAAAAATGAAAATTGAAATGTCTTTATACATTAGGTATAGTTTGTATGTATATAAGCAGACGCTCTGTAGGCACTCTGGACCACAAGTTATTTTCAAGTTTGGCGCTCTCACTCCCACTTTTGCTCCCGTACCCGCTCGGCATTCTGGTGACTTAGGTCAGGACCTTGAACAGATTGGAATCTCGCCCATATGAAGCAAGAGTTAGTAAAGGTATCTCACCAATACTAGAGAAATAAGAAAAATCACACCTCAAAACAAATATAATGTGCAAAATTCTAGTTAATTTTCACAATCTCCCTTTACACCAATATTGGACCCTTTATATAGATTTTTTTTTAATTACATAAAAAGAGTCCTAATCTAATACATATACTTGAATAGTCCTAAAAACAGTAAAATACATCCAAAATAGCATCTAAAACAAGAAATATTATCCTATTAAAATTTTAACACGAATTTTCTAGATAATCCTAATTCAAATTGCTTTTCTAGTCAAATAATAATAGAATCCTAACCTAAAAAGGACCCAAATAATAGGGTTTTCTAGAGAATCCAAGGGTATGACCTAATTAACAAGTATGAGCCTAAACATGCAAGTAATTGAACTAGGCCTGCTAAACTGGTCCACATGAGTGCACCCAAGAACAAAATAAATTGTGTGCAACCAACCACACGGCTTCACGCAATGCTTCAAATGTCGGTTTCGCCAACCATTTCGCCAGGGTAGCATGGTGAAATTTTGCTAACATGGCAGAAAATTTCACCCACGGGAAAAAATTTGGGAAAAGAAAGGAAAAATTGGATTTGGCTTAAAACTTCGAAGGTATTTAAATGAGTAAAATACACTTAAAAAGAATGAAAAATATCAAACGAGATATGCATATATAGTAGTCATTCACACATATGTAGGGAAGTATAGCTGTATACCGTTTATGAAAAATATTAAGAAATTGTGCCTAAATGATAGTGTGAAACCTTCTAGAAATCTAAATAAGAGATAATCACATGGAAATAACCAAAAGTATGGCAAAGTGGATACATATTACATATATTTAGGCTAGTATGACTAAATACCATCAATATAGAACAAAGAGGTACAAAATGAAAATAAAAATAAGTCAAATAACTCCATAAAACATAAGAAAAAAAGTCTAGTAGAATCCAAGTGTCCAAGTACAAGGAGAAATCACATCCACAAAGAGTGCCTCACTGGCTCAAAGTCGTCTCCGTCACCCTCACCTCTTTTTTTTTAAATAATTAACAAGCATTTCATTAATCATCAATAGAACCGTCACCCCTACCTCTAGGCTGACCATAATACATACTCTCTACATAATTACAACTATTTGAACGAGCAATTGGCCATTAATCTTTTCTAATATTTTTTTATTACTTTCAATATTTTTCAGAATCTTTTAATATTTTTATAGTTTTAAATCTAAAAACTGATTATATAATTACTTAATTGCCATGAATAAATATTTGGCCAAATTAATTAACTTTTCATTATTAAATTTTTAACTAGGTTTAAATTCTTTATTCACAACATATTGTAGCGGGTTTAGGATTGTAAAAAGGAGAATGGAGACAGAGAAATATTGCCGAAATGTGGCGACATTTCTATCAGCATGCCCTTCAAATAGCGAAAAAAATTTCGCACATGTAATGTGACACGTGCGAAATTTCCACCAGGTCGTTGAAATTTTGGTGACAGAGCCTATGTTACATGGACTCTTCTACTCACCCCAAAGTACTAGTGTTGACACGACGTGACATAGATATGGCTATGGGATCTGTGTCAGATCCTTCACAGCCATGACCAATTTTTCTTTACCGGAAGTTTCCTATATTCTAATCAAATACCTCATGTATCTTCATTTTAACTTAATTATGAAGTTTAAAACGAGTATAAATTGTCATTGTATATAAATAGTATCAAATTTTGGTACAAACTTAGCATATATAAGGCAAGTCATGTAGTACATGAGCCGAGTCCCCATGTCTTACGATATGGAGATTAGTCATATTACACCTAGACAAATACCCGCACCCGACACCCATACCCGAGAGCATGTAAAATAGCATAGAGCAAAATGTCACTCTATGTTGCTGAAAAGGTGACATCATGATGGAATGAAGAGGAGAGTTAATTTCCCTTCAAATTCTGTGCCGCTAGCACTAAAAATTGTGACATTTCGGCAATTTGTCGAGTTTAAAACACTGGCCACATGACATAAAATTACAGTTCTCAACCAACATTAAGCATAACTGAATTTGACTTTCACCTTTGCGAACAGTTAAAGCGAATATTTCTGCTACATGACTATGTCATTGGCCACACAAATTGTATTTTGTTCCCACCTTCCCAGGTGCATACTTGATCCTGATCCTTCCAACTTGTGTCTCTCACATAAATGCCTGAAAATATTCTAACAATTAACCCCCACGTACAGCGTATAGCAGGGTTTGAGCCATTTCATTTTTGTTGCCAAGCACCAAGGAAAGTAATGGGTAGACGAGAAGGGGGAAGAAGGGGCACAAATAAAGCAAAATGAAGGAGCTCATAAAGAGCAGTTAATGGGTTAACCCACCCTTAATTTATATCCGTTAGTTACACTATTGTTTTTACATCCTACAACTAACTGATTTAATGTGTTTTACTCAACACACCTCTTCCTTTTTTCTCCACCAAATCTATGTACAAATTAACCCCCAATAGGCCTTGAGTTCTCCATATTGAATGAACCTTCTATTTGAGGCCAATTGTGTTACCACGTAGAATTCCCTTTGTCCAGCACATGTACAATGTTTCTTGGTCTAGACTTTTTTGATTCATTCATGGAAAAGAGAGAGAGAGAGAGAGAGATTAAACCATGTAACCAGAAGCAAAGGGGGATCCAACACATAGCACTCGTCGGTTGGCAGCAGGTGCCCATTGGTCGATGATCAGCATCTTATTTGTGCTTCCTAGGATTTTTTTTTTTTTGGCCTCAACGGGTTCATGCTTCACTCCACTTATTACTTGGGCTTTTTTGCACAACTCCATCCATTCCTGCATTAAATGTGATTAACCATTACGTAAAATGTGGTATTGTCCTTATGGGGGCCAACAACCTACAAGGCACCACTTAGTTTACGTTAATGCAGTATTGTCCTTTGCTAAAAGTCTATGTCGGTCAACAAAGCACTGCCAGCTGCAAGGAGTCATACGTGATCTATGGTGGCATTGTCCTATGTTGCATAACAAGACGCTACCCAACCCCAATAAAGATTGCTGAGTGTGCAATGGTATGATCCAGGCTAGCGAACATCACATGTCCAACGAGGCACCAAGTGCTCTAATTAGAGGAATCCATGCCACTAAGAATTTTTCTATTCTCTTACATTAGCCCCCTTTAGATGCTTTTTCAATCTTGGGAATATTGCGTCCACACCTTGCCTTCTGTAAGTAGACAATGTGCAAGTGTTTTGCTCAAGGCATGATTTAGGTTAGCGAACATCACCTGCCCTGCGAGGCACCAAGTGCTCTAATTAGAGGAATCCATGTCACAGAGAATTTTTCTATTCTCTTAGATTAGCCCCCTTTACATGCTTTTTCAATCTCAGGAATATTGTGTCCACACCTTCTTGCCTTCTGTAAGTGGACAATGCGCAAATGTTTTGCTCTATCAAAATTTATTCATTCGCACCCTCTGCTTGTACCTTTTAAGATGTGAAAAATTTGCACACTACCTTTCTAGGGTTGTGAACCCATCCATTGGCCTTTAGAGTGGCAATCAATATGTTGTCATTGCAACCGTACTTTCCTACTCGCATTATCCTTACCAACTATCAGTATTACTCACTCAAGCACCATACTGACCATGGTAAACTTGGCAGTATTGTCCTTTTTGGGTGATCAATAATGTCCGATGAGGCACAACATAACCAATGAAGAGGCAAAACACATGGGTGGCATTATCCTACCAATGATCTGGCAAGGCACCACATAGCCCATTGAAGAAGATGAAGCATTTGGGTGCCATTGTCTTACCAACAATTCGGTGAGGCACCATGAGCAAAGCATTTGGGTGGCAATGTCCGTATCTACAATCAATGCCATCTAGTAAGGAACCATAAAGCAGCAAGGCATTGCCCATATAAACAATCAGCACTATCCAATGAGGCACCACATGTGTGCGATGGTATTGATCATGCTGACAATCAATGCTGCCTAGCAAAGTACCATGCAACAATGGAACAAAATATCGTATCTTATCAGCCAATATGGTTACTACATATCATGTATCGAGTATCGACTGTGTCGCCACAATGCTGCATGTATTGTCGATAAGTTAAAATCTATAATGTAACGATCAATAAGCTCAATACATCATTTATACAAGTAAAATCGAGAAAAGGATCCTGTAACTTACAAGTTTGACTTTCCTTCTTTACCAAGAAACAAGTTCAGAAACCCCCCACAACCCTTTGAAATACATCCAATTACGTACTAAAATCTTCCTTATATGATTGAAAGTCAAAAATCTATTATTTGGAAGATCGAAGAGGACTTTCGCTCTTCTTGCACAGTTTTTCAAGGTATGCATTAATTTTATTTTATGTTATTCTAAATCATATTCTTTCAGTTCAAAAGAATGTTTTAAGTTGTAATTAAATGGGTCTATGGATTTCACTATAGATCTAGATACATATTTTTCAAGAAATTTGCAATGTTTTTAAAGCTTTTTTGAAAAACTGAAAATTACCTTTTTTTCCTTCTAAAAAACCTATTAAAACATATTGTTTTGACTTAAATTTTTTATTTGCAATGAATCTAGAACTGATCTATCAGCTCCATAGATTCATCATAAATTTTTGGAATAAATATTTTTAGAACACTACATCAATCCACGGCTGATGTATCAATTACTTAGACTGAACATATTTTTTGCATCCTTATATATGTTAAAAATAATATTACAAGAATGCTTTTCTTTGTGTTTTATTACTTTATATGTTATATTATATGTTTTCATTGCATTTAATTAAGTCTGTTTTAAAAAGTTTCCATGCCCTTGTGCGCAAACCGTTTTTTTTTTTTTTTCACATTACTATATACTATGTTCGTTGGTTTATAATATAAAATTTATGTCAATTCATCATTTTTTAAGCTTATATTTGCATCTAAATGAGTTTTGTTTTATGTATCCAAGACATTTCCATGATTTTTATGACGTTTCCAAGTGTATCCAACATGTATCTCCATATGTTTCCCCTTTTTTGAACAGCCAATATGCTAACTCGATACCATATTTTGAAGCATGCATGCAATAGGATAACAGAATTAGTCCTCCGCCACCTACGACATGACATTTTCCAAGCTGGCAATCATGGTTAACCAGCAAGACAAAATGTCTCTTCTTTAAACATCCACAGTTGGTGATCATTATGGTGGCTAACCCACAGTGCGAAAACAGAAGAATAAATAAATAATTCCAACATGTAAAATACAGACCAGCCACAGATTGATTCAATATAAATAAGTTAAGCTTAAAAGAAAAACATTGATCAATAGAATTACTTTTTCTCTTCTTAAAACCAATTTATAACAAAAATATTAAAAGATATATTCAAAAGCCAAGATGAATCCATGAAGCTAATAGATCATCCCTTAATCCATCATTTGTAAACCATTGGAGTCAAATTATAAGCTTTAAAATAATTTTATTTTTGGTTTTTTTAAAAAACCAAAAAACAAAATCATGATGTTCAAACACTTTGGTCCGTGGACTTTCCTTGAAATTCATAGTTTTAAGCTACACACCCCAAACATGATTTGAACTCAAAAATAACATTCCGATCGATAAATTGATGCAAACATTACATACATTCCACAATGGTCGAAAATTTGAAGAATTGAACTCCACTATATAATTTTAGGTATTTGAACCTAAGATTCTGAATTCTACCCAAAAAGAAAAAACAAACCTAAGAACTAAAGTTTCAAACTTTTCTTATAAAATGAAGGAAGCAAAGTTTTATGCTCATGGAACAACCAGTTCTTCAGTGGGTGGTGGCTGGCTGCATGGAGGCAGCAAATACACGTAGCAACAATCCCATCTTCAGAATCCTGCTTATACGTAACAACAAAACTTTTATTAATCCAAAGAAAACAATCATGTTGGGTTTATTTTTCTGTCGATGTTCGTGGGTGTGAGAACTTTCCATTAATTCATTCCGGAGGGTAGTTATCGGCAGGGATGGAAACTATTCTTGACTGAAGTCATCTCTTGGTTCTCTCGTTGTGTGTCAATCCTGGTAGATAGTGGAAATTGGAACAATATGAGTGCTCAGATTAAGAATGCTGTTCGCACCAGAATCATACAAAATAGGGTGACTGCATGTTTGGAGCTGGAGCTTGAGTCCAGTCAAGCTAGTGCAAAATGGAAATTTGTTGTGGTCTTGCCTTACTAGGGTCATAAAGCTAATTGGTCTACTGTGGCCTTGAAATCATAGACTTCTATAGTCTATCAGAGATCCTTGTGCTTTCTTCTATCTCAAAAATCGCAAGCCATATTCTTCTTTCCCTTTTCTGATGTCTGTCATCACTTGTGTAGTATGAAATTTTTTTCTCTAAAAAGCAAGGAATACATGGTGGTTAAAAGTTGGGCCGACTCCTGCTTTAAGACCTGTAGCCTTGGCTCGTGGGGGTGGTATGTGAGCTTAGATCTTTGGAATCCTTCCAACATTGTCTAATTAATGAATTATTTACTGCAATGTGTTTAATCTGTGGAGTCTCATTAACGTAGATGAAGACACTCTCTGGTCGGAATTTTGATGTACCATGCATACATGTTAAGGAATGTAATCCAGTAAAGATTCCCAGTGAAGGTATATTTATGGTTCAGCTTGATCCAAAAGGATCTAATCAACAATTGCAGGGCCAAGTGCTAGAAAAGGGATCCACAAACTGGTCAGAGGTTGAAGATGGTGAGGTGGAACCCCTATCGCCATGTGGCCAATCAAGATTTGATGCAATCCAAAACAGCAAAAAGGGTGTGTCAAACACGCCTTCTCCCAGGATGGCATATGTACACACGACAGACACTCTAATACGAAAGGATTGCACGTTTTTCGAAATCCTGTACAAGCTGACAGATGTTCTATTCATACATGACAGCTGCAAGCCCAGTTAATTTCATTAATTTCAAATCGCATATTACGTAATAGGGCTAAGCATCGTCGTCGGGTTAATTGTGCGGTTCCTGGGCCTCATGGGCTTAAACTAGGCCATTATTCTCCTCGTCGAACACCCATCCAAAGACAAGATGGGCCATTGAACGTAAAGAAGCCTCGATCAACAAGTGACAGACTTAATCCTAATGGGACCTTCACAACCCCCTACAAAGACTTAATCCTAATGGGACCTTCACAACCCCCTACAAAGTCGTTATCATCTGGGGCTTCTCACTGTCCCACTAATCTCAGTACACTATCAGTGATCAAACAAACCTTTAAAGCTTCAACATAGCATGGAGGATATAGCATCAGGTCAATTGATTGACCAAGGAATTATTCTAGTTGTGGACAAGTCATGAGTGATAAGCAAGTCGAGGAGCTCGAATGGTTTAAAATATCGTGTCAATACGGTCAATAAGGTTGACACATATCGTGTATTGACCGATACGGCACGATACACAACATTACGATACGATACGTATCTTTTTAGTGTATCGGTTGATACATTACCGATACAATCGATACACTGTCATTACAGTCTCGATACGCTCGATACTGCCTCGATACTATCTCGATACGCTGGATACTGATAAAAAAAAAAAGACAATGAAAACTCAAGAAGGATAAAAAAACACAAATAGAAACCCTTAAATTACTAACCTAATTTCAAAAAAGAACAAAGAAAAAGAAAATGGAAGAAAGAGAGAGAAAGAGAGAGAGAGAGAGAGAGACTTTGTTTGGTTGGGCAAATATTCTTTTCTTATCCTTCTCCTTATCGTTCTTCTTCTCTTTTTATTTGCTACTTTTCTTCTCTGAAGATTGTTGAATAAGAAGGCTTTTTGTTTGAAATATTCATCTATATGTAATAAAAGTTGTTCTTTTTTGTTCTATGGTATTTCTAATGGATTTTGAATTCGTTTGTTGATGTTTGAAGTATGTTTCTATGTCTTAAATTATGATTACATCTTGTTACTTATAGGTAATTGATCTCACTAGATATGTATGATTTTCTTTACGTTTTATTAGTATATGTGATATATTATGACTTTACATTTATTGAAGTTTTTTTTTAAGTTTTCATGTGCCCGCGCGCGTAGCAGTTGGTTCTCATGTTTATATATATATATATATGTGTGTGTGTGTGTATGTGTGTGTGTGTGTGTGTGTGTGTGTGTTTGTGTGTGTGTGTGTGTGTGTATACTATATGTGTGGGTGTATCATATCAAAAACATGTTAATTTATCATATATTTACCTTATCTTTGCATAAAAGCGAGCCTTATTTTATGTATCATTTATTTTCTTTGCGTATCCACCATATCGCGTATCCGATACGATACTCGATATGTATCCATTTTCGAGCTGGCCGATACGCTACCTCGATACGATAGTTTGAACCATGGTTCTGAAGGAACGTCCTTATCAGAAGAACATATCAACATTATTATCCAACAAACCAATGATATACATCTTCCCATAGTTTATTCATTCTCTATTCAAATTGAAAGGATTAAAAGGCCATTTCCGTGCATAACTTCACTAATGAAGGCGACTGTGTGATCGCCCGCATGGAAGCCTTGCCAAACAATTTAAATAGGGAATCTGAAGAGGTCGGATCTTCGTGTTCCATGTCACTTGGGGATGATGGCGTTGATGACAATGAAGAGGAGCAACCTCAGCAAGCATCCCTTGTTGTGTATGTAGACCAAATCCAGTCAAAGCCTGTTCAGTTTTCATATTCTTCTTCCATTGCACTGAAGTTCATTATCTTGGGTCCTCAAGGGGCTATCCCATCTTCTTTCTTTAATTTGCTTAATACTATGGTGGATTTTTGGTCCATTGCTTGGGACAAGGTCTCTTATGGGGCATCCATTGTCGTGGTAATTTGCTGGTGGTAAGTCTCTATTAATATTTCTATTCTTCACATTACTCTTGTCAAGGTACGCAATATAATTCTTTACAAAGGGTGTTGCTAAAGTCTACATGAACGTTGTATTTGCTGTGATTTTCCTAACCATTCAGGCTCGTTTAGCACCAGTACGCCTATTTGTTGTGTTCCAGCTTCGCCAAAGTATGCCACCTAGAATGTTTCCCATATTGATGCCCTCAGTTCTAGGCAAATTGCACATGTGACGACCAAGGATCGTTGTGAGGTTGATCCGGAGGATGATGTGTGGGTTAGGGTGGAGGATTTTGCTAGCTTATGTGGCATTGGGGTATCAGATGAACAAGGGAACCAGGTGTTCATACTGGTGGCCATAATAGGTATAGGATAATTTTTTTTTTGATAATTAATAAGAATAGGAGAATTAAGGAGGGGTAGGGATAGGTTGTTCCTTTAGAGCAAGAAACTTTGGGGTGAGTTACAATATCAAAGAAGAAGGAATAGGGGAAAATCAACCATGTGTAAATGAAGATTATAAGTTGAAATATTCGAGGATTGGGGACTACTTCTACAATAAGGATTGTTAGGGATTGTTTGAGAGCCATACCTTCGATCTTGATGATTCAAGAAACAAAATAGAAAGTGATTGATAGAAGAATGATCAATAGGATTTAGGAGTCATAGAATCAGGATTGGTCTTTCCTTCCATGAACTGGGGCTTCTGGGGGAATCCTTATTGTTTGTGACACATAAAAGTAGAGGGTAGATTGATAAGAGTGCATAGATTCTTAGTGACAGTCAAATTAAAATGTTTGGTTGATTTGTTTGAATGGCACTTGATCTTTCCACAAGGATTTGAGGAGGGGGGAGGAAGGGGAACTACGGGATGTTCATCAAGGAGTGGATGGTCCATTGTGGCTGATTATGAGAGGAACAATGTGGGAAGAATCAATAGGAATATGCAGAATTTCTCTTCCTTCACAAACTAGCATGACTTAGTTGACTATCCATTGGCACTTGGCGGGGTCAGTTCACATGATCAAACTTACAGGAGAATGCCTTCTGCAATAGGTTAGATAGGTTGTTGGGTTTGGTGGATTGGGATGATCACTACCACACTATTATTCAGTTCACCCTTCGAAGAATCACCTCGGATCATTGGCCGACTTTGATTTCATCAGAGTGGCATAATGGTGGTCCAAGCCCATTCCACTTTGAGAATATTTGGTTAATGCACTCTTCCTTTAAAGAGGTTGTAAAGGAGTGGTGGGCAAAAAGGTCCATGGATGTGCATAATTGTTTATGCAGTCTTTCAAATTCTTAGGATCAAGATTATTCTTTTTCTTTTTTTCCCCTAACATAATGACAGTTCATTCGCTGTCCAGTAGTTGAAGTGTGGTTGGTGGTGTAGTGAAGGGTTACACTGGTTTTAGATGGATTCATGTGCGGTTGTGGCTGTGTGCTGTTGTACAAGCTTATTTTGACAAATATTTTTCCTGTAATAGTTGATGCTTTTGTTGATATGGTGGAGGATGTGTTTTTTGGCTGGGGTATGGATAATAATGATGCTGGGTAACACCTTTTGTTGGGTGTTGCTGAATGTATTCTGGTTGTGATGCTACTGTGATGGTTCTGCTCTGGTTTGGGTTGGGATGCTACTGGTTTATAGCTAGATGGTGATGCTGCCAGTTGCTAGACTTGGATTACAGTTGCTGAACTTTGTTATCCAGTTGATGCTCTCCAGAAGTTAGAATTGGTGCTGCTTGGTCTGTTGCTATTGTTGGGGTTTGATTGGTGGTAGAGAGAAGTATTACAATGATTTAAGCTGGACTCATGGTGCGGTTGTGTACTGGTGCATATGGTTTTTTGTCAAAAATTTGCTGCTGTTTTGTTGATATGGTGGAGACTGTGGATCACTGCTGGTGTATGGATGAGATGTTCGGTACAAGTTGATGTGAGGGTAACACCTCTTGTTGGTTTTGCTGCTGGTTGTGTGCTGTAGAGTGTATGGAGTGTTAGCTTGATGGTTGATCAATTTGATTTGAATTGGTGTGTTGTATGTGCATGTAAGGTGTGGTTAAATGTATTATATTTGGAGATGAAATAAAGTATTACTTACCTTTTCCAAAAAAAAAAAATTATTCCATGGAACAAGAATACTTTTCGGGATATTATGATGCATAGAAATCTTTGTATTGAGGACATTGAAAGGATTGTTAGGTTAGAATAGTTTAGGAGATTATACGTTGATGAAGTTGAGCTAAGAAAAAGGGAGAAAAGGGGAGTTGGAGGTAATCTTCAAACAGGAAGAAAAGAGTTATAGACAAAAATCTAGGTCCACGTGGATCAAAGAGGGCAATCGTAATATGAAATTCTTCCACAAAGTAACCAAGGGTAGAGCTAGTATCAATGTGCTATCCAGCATTCAACTAGATGAGAAGGTTATAGAGGGGTGTGAGGGAATAGTTGAGGTTTTATCCTATTCTATTCCAAACTTTATAAATCAAAACAAGAGAGAGATTTGATGTTAGTAATTTGGGTGGATGTAAGATCTCATAGGTTTAAAAAGATTGGGTGGAAGGGCCTTTTGAGGAAGACGAGATCAAAGCGACCATTGAGCTACTTGACATAGATAAAGCTCCGGGGCCAGATGGCTTCACTATGGCATTCTTTCAAAATTCTTGGGATGTGATTAAAATTTAAAAGTTGGCTTCTTGAGTCTTTAATGATTTTTGAAGATGGGATTATCAACAAAATTACCAATGCTACTTTCTTGGTCCTCGTCCCTAAGAAGAAGGGGGCTAGAGAGATCAACGACTTCTGGCCTATTAGACACATTCCCGGCCTCTACAAAATCATATCCGAAGTACTTATTATGAGGCTTAAAGAGGTGACATCGGATTTAGCATCCATTAACCAGCATTTATATCAGGAAGGCAAATTCTTGATGGCACCATTAATGCCAATGAAGTGATAAAGGAGAGAGTTAGAATGGTAAAAGCGGGGCTAGTGTGCAAGTTGGAGAAGGCATATGATCATGGTTTATAATATCATGTTGTATCGGTCAATACATATCGTGTTACTCGTGTATTGACCAATACGGTACAATACGCAACCTTAAGATACAATACATATCTTTTTATAGTGTATCAGTCGATACATTACCGATACATTGATACAGACTCGATACTGCCTCAATACACTAGATACTGATTAAAAAAAGAGTAAATTATAGAAACCTCCCTTGAGGTATGCGTTAATTACAGAATCCTCCCTTCACCTTTCTGAAACAAGACTTTCTCCCTTGTTTGAAGACATTTCTTAGTAAAAGTAACGTTCTATTATTGTTTTACTTAAATATTCTCATTTTCTTTTAACTACCATAAAATTCAATGGGGTAATTTTGTCTAAAAGGGTGTAAATATGTGTTGACATCGGCACTTTTTGTCATACAAGTTGACTGTAACTTAACAGAAGGGAGGAGAGTGTGACCGCCCTTCAAACTTGCAAAGAAGACAGTGTTATTTCAGAAAGGTGAAGGGAGGTCTCTGTAACTAACGCATACCTCAATGGAGGTTTCTATAATTTACCCAAAAAAAGACAATGAAAAACTAAAGAATGAATGATCAAAAACAGAAAAAAAAAAAAAAACATACAAATTAAAACCCTCAAATTACTAACCTAATTTCAAAGAAGAAAAGAAAATGAAAAGAAAATGAAAGAGAGAGAGAGAGAGAGAGAGTACCTGATTGGCTAGGCTAATATTCTTTTTCTTCTCCTCTTCTTATCCTTCTTTTTCTCCTTTCATTTGTTATTTTTCTTCTCTGAAGATTGTCGAAATTAGATGACTTTTTTGTTTGAAATGCATCTATATTAATAAAACTTGTTTTTTTTTTTTTTTGTTCTAAGATATTCCTAATGGATTTTGAGCTCGATTCTTCATGTTTGAAAGTATGCTTATGTCTTAAAACTGATTACTTATTGTTACCTATAGGTAATTGATTCCATTAGATATGTATGAATCTCTTTATGTTTTATTAGTTTATGTGATATATTATGAGTTTCCTTTACACTTACTGGAGTTTTTTTCTAAAGTTTCCATGTGCCTATGCACATAGCGGTTGGTTTCCACGTAAATATATATA
>JAUPMG010002217.1:0-16100 GCA_031762675.1 Pachysandra terminalis | reverse complement strand
CACCACACACCCTCCTCATCACCACCCCAACCACCACCACCACCACCACTGAAATGTTAAAGATCATATTTTCTTTGTATTATAATTTCAACTATAACATGTATTATAAGATCAACCTTCACGTGCAACTCACGTATACTTTTGCTAGAATATACACACACACGTATATATATATATATATACTAGGAAAAACCCTGTGCAATGCATGGGATTGAAGGAAGCTTGGAGTTAAAAAAAAATATACCACAAAAATACAATGATTAAGTTTTCTAAAATATTTTTAAAAATGTAACATGCTTGAAATTTAAAATATAATTTGCACGGGATTAAACGAAGCTTGGAGTTAAAAAAATATACCACAGAATTACAATAAATAAGTTTTCTAAAATATTTCTTAAAAAAGTAACATGTTTGAAATTTAAAATATAATTAGTCAAATTTAGTAGGTAATGTTGAGATTGCGTAGATATCTCACTAAAGTGTCATTTGCATATATATCCTTAAAAGGAGAATCAATATGGGCAGAATTAATTCTTATGAATTGGGTTGAAAAAACAGCCTCACAAAAATGCCTATAAACTTACATTTTAGATCATAAAAATAAGAAGCTTGAAAACGGATATACTATAAAATAGCATAAAATATCATTTAAACACCAAATTGATTACATCAAAAAAGCTGTTTGGGAAAGCAAGGAATCAAATGATCAAATAGAATCAACACCCTTAAGAAGCACTTCATTTAGAATAGCTTCTCATAAGTGGTTACCAAACATTTACTTCATGTGGCTTATCCTAAAATCTCATATGTTTTTATGGTTGTATTTCTTATTTGATATATTAAATAATTTGCACCAAGAAGTTTTTATTCTACATGTATTGAAAATGTGAAGCATCCGATAAAGATTTTGATTTTGATTTGGGTAAAATAGGCTCAATTTATAGTTATTTTAAAAGAAAAATCAATTACAAATTACCTAAAATAATGACAAAATAGTGATATTATCACGACCTCTACAAGTGGATTATCAAATACATCAGATGTGGCTTTCTATAGTGACCTTCGCCCCAAGACATGCTCTTGTTCCTGATTAAAGATATTGATTTCTTGGGTGAAGCCCAAGCTTTACATACTCCACCCAACTTTGTCAAAATTAGATTTGGCAATACGTATAAACAAATATCAATAGGTGATGGAAATACCTACCAAAAAAATATGTTGTGGGGATAAAGTAAAAAATCCTGGACAAGTATATATATATATATATATATTCAATAATGACTGTTTCCAAATTAACTAACATTTTTTGATGAGGTCATAGCCAATATTCTGGTGAAATTGAATTATAGAAGGTTTTTATTTGCCTCCTTCCAAGACAAATCAAGATGTATCCCCTAGTTTGCAAACAACTAATTTACCATCATAAATGGAAGCAACCACGAATAGCATAGGTGTAATAGAATATGATGTATGTGATTCTAATACATATGCAATCCTTTATATTAAAGGTGAAAAAAATAAGTAATTTACACTTACTTCAAGCTTGAAAGATGTCTTAGTGTGTAGCCAATGTCAATTAGGGTGCACATAACTAAGGGCTGAATAGACCCATCAGATTGTTGTTAAGCAAGCCCACATTCTCATTTGTGAAAATTTTAATCAAAATCCAATTGCTTTATCAGCTAATCATGTGTCTCAAAATTGCATTTACTTGCATGCTCCAGACAAACCCCTCGTATAAAAAATAATATGTCGCTCCTAGAACTATAATCATAGTAGCCGCTGCATTTCTATTTATAGCTCTCATCTTGTTGGCTACTTTTTGTTGGATGAGAAACTCGAGAAAGAGAACTGTTACAACTTCTCCTGAGGATTTCAAATCAGGTGCTTCTTGCAAAGAACTCTTTAGATCTAATAATGGTTCTATGTGGACAATTTGATTGGGGCTGGTAGTTTTGGTTCAGTGTATAAAGGAATTTATTATCACAGTCGAACTAAAGGGATCTGTTGAGTATATTCCTCAAGGTAAGAATTTCAACAAAATTTTCTACTACTGATCTTGTCACGCCCCTAGATTCTGTAATAAAAATCCTTAGGTGGGATGGTATAAATCACGGGGTGAGACTTTCGGGATCCATTTTTGGACCGCAGATTATCATATCAAAAACCAAGATTCATGATGAAATAATTTTAACTTTATTAATTCATCATTCACAGAGTAGCGGAAGCATAAATAAAATTCAACTAAAGAAGTAATAAAAGCTAAGGCACTCAACTGGGCCATTTATTACAACTTTACTAAAATAAACTAAGTTTGTAAACAGGAAATAAGCCAGAGTTCAATAATAAAACAGAAACACAAATCTTAAGGAGACTCACAGCTCCTACAGGGATACTCAACTTGCAACATGAAACGTCACATCAGTATGGAATGCCTTGTAAGTAACATAACCGCTTTACCTCGGTCATATCACCCGTTCCAGAACCATACGAGATAACCACATGAAATCAATTATGAAATGATAGTGATATGAATGTCATTCACATGATCTAAATGTTATGCTCACACAAGTAATACAAATAGTGTAATGCAATGTCTATGTTTTCTTGGTTAGTTAAGTGTCCCTCAAAATTTCTCATGACCGATAATTCGAGAATAAATCACCAGGAACAACCGGATGTCCCATCTCCGTTCCGGGCGCTAACCCATGGTACGAAGGCCACCATATGCTGTTTTAATGAGTGCACAATACTCATAGTCCAGCTAACCATATAGGGTCCCGCAAGAATCTTATCTTTATTTTGTGGGCCTTTCAACCACCGATACAGTCAACCGACCAGGAACCACACAATAACCTCTATTTCCCACCAACTGGGTACACTTAACAGCCAAGCTAACACAATATGAATGATCAATTATTAATTAGGACCTTAGTGATACAATTCAAAGGACAACTATCCGCGCGTCCATACACGTCGATAATCCATTGGAAGCTATGACAGATGTCCTACCCTTGATAAAACAAAACAAATTCTAACCACCTACGATCAATCCCAAGGCATTGGAGTCGCAACCCTAATCCAACAAGTATAGGTTATAGGCTAGTGGGTCAGGATTGGGACTACACTACATGACTTACTATCGACATCTCAATAGCACTCAATTTCAAATGTATCCACACCCTACCACACTACCTAAACCGAGTCCAATCCATCTAATCTCATTTCTAACTCATCTAGGTATAGGTTGGTTGACACGAATTGGGAGTTTCCACAAAAGTAGGCATACAACCATCACATTAGGCACACATCCCATAACATAGACACACAGCCCACACTAGACCTCCTTGGGTCATTTACAAACCAACAAAACTCAACCAACTGGTCAAAACAACCTAAAAAGTGATACTGTACAACAGGCATTCCAGTGCGCTTGATCGCCTTGTAAATAACCACAGATATTGCGATCGACCGCTAGAATTGGCGATCGATCTCTGGGCGATTGATCCCATGAAGGTGCGTTCGATCGCCCTTCCTAGAACGAGACTCTGTTTTCACGTTTTCTGGGTAATTCCAGATTCGTATCTTCATAAAATTTACACCCAACATGTCATAAACTATTCTAATAATTTACAAATCAATTAAACTATAAGTTCCAACCCCAAACAATAATTTTTAAACATATTTTTCAAGAATTTAACACATGCTATCACCATTGAACAATTCTGCATATTTTACAAAAACATAACTCCAAAAACTAAACAACATGATCAATTAAAGACTAGAGATGGTACTTACAGAGATTTCGAGCAAGAGAATAAAGGAAATAGGGATTAGCTCTTCCTCTTCCTCCTTTTTCTTCTTCCTTCTTCTTCCTTGCTGCAAATTCCAACCCAAACTCAGTTCTTTTCTTCTTTCTTTCTTTTCTCTCTCACTTTTTCTCTAGAATTCACTCTCAAATCAAACAACGAATGGAGATGAATGAAGAGAGGAATTGGTTTCATTCTTCCCTCCATTCACTCCCTCACACCCACGTTCAATCCACGTACCCAAGACTCGTTCAAGGCACAGCTCGTGCGTTGGACGAACTCAGCCAAAGTCAAACAATTTTTTTTTTGATAATTACCTTTTATACCCCATTATAGAAATAATTACATTAAAACCCCTCTCTATAAATTATGTTATTCTATCCTCTTTATGCTCAATTAATTATATAAACTATATAATATAAATCAAATAGAGCAAGCAATTAATTAAACAAATAATAAATAAAAAGGAAAAAAAATATTTTAAAGAGATTAGGTCACTACAACCTACCTTCCTTAAAAGAATTTCATCCCCGAAATTACATACGTAATCCAAGAATATATGAGGATAACGCTCCCGAATCTCGGACTCCAACTCCCATGAAGCTTCAGATTTGTCTTGGTGACTCTACTGATTCTTCACTAAAGGAATAGTCTTGGTTCGCAAGACTTGTTCCTTCCGGTCCAACACTAGCATCGGTCGCTCCACGTAGGATACATCCTCACGTAATTGCAACTGACTCCAATCCAATACATGAGACGGGTCTAGCTCATATTTCCGCAATAACGACACATGGAATACATCGTGTATAGTCGATAATTGTGTAGGTAGAGCCACACGATAAGCCATACGTTCAATCCGTTCAAGCACCTGAAATGATCCAACATACCTTGGGGCTAGCTTCCCCTTACAGCCAAAATGCATGATGCCCTTCATAGGAGACACCTTCAGGAACACATGGTCTCCAACCGTAAACTCCAGATCTCTCATCCTCCTGTCAGCATAACTCTTCTGCCAACTCTGTTCTATCCTCAGTCTCTCTCTGATCAGCTTCACCTTATCCGTAGTCTCTTGGACTAGCTCCGGTCCAAGAATGCTGCTCTCGCCAACCTCTGCCCAACAGACAGGTGAACGACACGGCCTCTCATACAATGCCTCAAAAGGTGTCATGCCAATGCTAGAATGATAACTGTTGTTGTAAGAGAATTCCATCAAGGGTAGATGTTCACCACAACTGCCACCAAAGTCCATCACGCAAGCACGTAGCATGTCCTCCAACACCTGATTCACCCTCTCTGTCTGACCGTCAGTCTGCGGATGATAGACCGTACTGAAATCCAACTGTGTACCCATGGCCTTCTGCAAACTCTCCAAGAATTTTGACATGAAGATCAAACCACGGTCTGACACTATGCTGACTGGCACTCCATGCAGTCGAACTATCTTCCTGACATAGAGCCTCGTTCTGTCCTCCGCCGAAGCTGAAATCCTCACAGGTAAGAAATGAGCCAACTTGGTGAGACTATCTACAATCACCCAAATTGAATCCAATGACCCTCGTGTCTTCGGTAATCCAACCACAAAATCCAGACTGATGTGCTCTCATTTCCACTCAGATATAGGCAAAGGCTGTAGAAGTCCAGTCTGATGCTCGGCCTTAACCTGCTAGCAAGTGAGGCACCTTGCTACGAACTGAGCAATATCCTTCTTCATCCCAGGCCACCAGAAGTTAACTCTCAGGTCGCGGTACATCTTGGTGCTCCTTGGATGAATAGAATATTGCGAACTATGTGCCTTCTCTAAAATCTCCCTTCGGATTTGCTGATCGTCCGACACACAAAGACGACCCTGGTATCTGATCAAACCATCTGCATGCACTGTCCATGCTGGCTTCCCGTCATCCACTGCTAGCAACTGTAGATCCTGATCTGTCTTCTGACTAGCCGCAATACGAAGCTCCAGAGATGGTCTAGTAATCATACTGAATGAATAACTACCACCAACCTGATCCACTGACCTTGACCCTAAGTCTGCTATGGCTCTATAAAGACTCCACTCCTGGTGCATCAAATGCGCAAGCACACCTCGAGGTTTACAACTCAGCGCATCTGCCACCACATTCGCCTTCCCCAGATGATAATTGAGTGTCGAAATGTAATCGTTCAACAACTCAATCCACCTCCTCTGGCGCGTGTTGAGGTCCTTCTGCGTGAAGATGTACTTCACTCTTGTGGTCTGAAAATAACTCAAACTCCTCACCGTAGAGGTAATGCTGCCACAACTTCAAGGCAAAGACGACTGCAGCCAACTCAAGATCATACATAGGGTAATTATGCTCATGCGTCTTAAGCTGTCGCGATGTGTATGTCACCACTCTCCTATCCTGCATAAGGACTGCACTTAATCCCTGCAACGATGCATCCGTATACACCTCCATCTTCTAGCCACTCACTGGAATGAAACACCGGCGTTGAAGTGAATCTCTTATTTAATTTCTCAAACGCTGTCTAGCACTTTTCATCCCAGTCAAATTGCACTCCCTTCCTGGTCAGTCGGGTCAACAGTGCTGAAATGGAGGAAAACCGCTCTATGAATTTCCTGCAGTAACCCGCCAAACCAAGTGTAGACACCCCAATTTGCATTAAATTGCAGTTTTCTATGTTTCGCAGCTCTTGGTGGCTTGGCTTGAGAATTGGCAATTCCTAGATCATTCCCCAAATCTCATCTTGGTTGTGTGCTCAAATTCCCTCCAAAATCTTTGAAAATCTCAAAAATGCATGTGAAATGACCAAAATATCCCTGGTAGCCCCACCTGATTCACATCAGTCATAAATCCGTTTTCAAACTCAAATTTGAATTCCTGGGTCAAAATGCTCTTCAATGAGTATAATCGTGAGCTAATTTAGAGTTCGTTGGAAAAATGACATTTTTGCCCCTAATTCAATCATTCGGGACAAACAGTCAAATCTAAAGGCCGAAATATTTTTCCGACATCAAATTTGGATTCCTCGCGTCAGAAGTTTCGAAATGAAGATAAAATCATTGAAATCCAAGTTTGGAGTTAAAAGGGTATTTTGAGAATTTTATAATTTTATTTGCCACATGGCAATTTTGGGTGAGGTGGCTCACCACGTGTGTGCAAAATATCCTAACCTCCAAAAAGGTGATCCCAACCGAAAAGATCCTTATTTTTCACAAAAACTCAAAAAATTTTGATTCTTTCAAAAAATCCCCCAAATTAAGCATTTACCCTTTTGCCCTTTTCTTCTGTAAATATTCTCTTTCCCCGGACCCTAGATTAACCCTTCTTTCCCAAGACAAAAACCCTAATCCCAAACCCATCTCTTTCTAACTTTACCTATCCGGCGGCGGCGCACCTCCGGCTAGTCACGGCTCCCATTCACATCTCCACCCGGCGGCACTATTGACAGCGGATTCTTCCGGCGACCAACCCGAATCCCATTCTCCGGTAACGACTCTCTCTCTCTCTCTCTCTCTCTCTCTCTCTCTAATCTTCAAATCTCAGAAACCCCAGCGCCACCATCGTCTTCTCTCAACCACCGTCTGCAACACCCTCCAACCACCCTAGCTTCTCCTTCTTCTTCTTCTTCTTCTTCTTCTTCTTCTTCTTTCCCTTTCCTCTGTTTTTGGTTCAGCACCACCGGCCTCCACCTTCATCATCTCCCTGCACTTCCCTCCCTCTCTCCTTTGCCACCTGGAACCACTCTTTCTTCCGCAGCTCCCCGCTTCCTCTCTCCACCGCACCACCGCCATCACCGCCGCGCCTCCCGCTGCTTTTCCTCTGTTCCCTGATTCCACAGCCACTCACCACCGTCCTTCCTCTCCCTCTTCCTCCATTCTTCCACCTCATTTCACCACCATTCCTCTCACCACCTTCAACCACAGCCACCACCACCTCGCCGTTCACCACCACCGTACCTCCGGTTTCCTCTCTTCCATTTCATCTTCTTCTTCTACTCCTTGTACTTCTTCTAAGGCCCCGTTTCGATTGAACAAAAACCAAAGGGTTTAATCTCATTGTTGCCATCTTTTCAAGCCGAGCTCAACCGAAGGAGCTCAAAGCCGGAATAGCACAACAGAGATCACATCTGCTGCTACAGGTATATTTTTTTTTTTTTTTATTTCTTCTTTTATCTTATTTCTATTATGTTAATCATGATATAACATTGCAAGCATGAATGTTGATCTCATTAAAGTGTTGGTTCATTAAATGTTCTGCATATTGTGTATAGATATTTATCAGTCTTGGCACCTTGAGATTCATATTTTGTTATTTCTATGATACATATTTTGTGTTCATTTGGCATTCATTTTGATTTTTAACATTTTCATGACTTAATTATTTTTTCAGATAATTAGACTTCATTTTAATTTAATCGATTATTTTTAGTATTTTTGTCATTAAATCAATCTTAGGAATTTTCTAGATTTTATCTAAATTGGCCAAACAATCTTTGAATCGGGTAACCGGTTAAACCAGGAGAGGACGGGTGCCTAACACCTTCCCGAACTCTCAAATAAACCTCCTTACTCGAATCTGGTTAGACCAACCTAATTTCACATTTAAGTTCAATTTCATAATCAATCTGTCAACCCGGGTGACTATTCACACCCAAACTCAATGGCTGGTGACGACTCCATATCAACCCGATCAATCTAAGGTCCACTCGACCTGGGGGTGATCACACCAAGGAAGCTCCTGATCTCCGCTGCATGATTCAGTCGCTCCCAACCTAGAACTGCATCCACTTTGGACAAATCCACAGAGATGTCACTCCTGGAAACCACATGTCCAAGGAACCTCACCTCATCCCTCCAGAAGTCACACTTCTCCAACTTTGCATACAATTGATGCTCCTGTAAGGTCTGCAATACAATCCTCAAATGCTCCTCATGCTGCTCCCTCGACCTCAATTATATCAGGATGTCATCCACAAATATCATCACAAAAGAATCCAGTTAAGGTCTGAATACTCGGTGCATCAAATCCATAAACACCGCCGGCGCATTAGTCAACTCAAATGACATCACTATAAACTCGTAATGACTATATCGAGTGCAAAATGCCTTCCTGTGGATATCCTCATCTCTGATCCTCAACTGATGATATCCTGACCTCAAGTCGATCTTGGAGAAGAACTGAGCTCCTCATAATTGATCAAACAAATCGTCTATCCTAGGCAGTGGGTACTTGTTCTTCACTATAACCCGGTTCAACTGCCTATAGTCCACACAAAGACGAAGCGATCCATTCTTCTTCTTCACGAAGAGTACTGGTGCACCCCATGGAGATGTACTCGACCTGATGAAGCCAAGTGAACTCAATCCGTCTAGCTGATCCTTCAACTCACGTTACTCAGTTGAAGCCATCCGATAAATCGCAAGTGAAATGGGTGAACTGTCAGGCACCAACTCAATACAGAAGTCAATCTCCCTCCTAGGTGGCAACCTCGAAATCTCCTGAAAAACTGCACTGAACTCCCAGACTGTCGGTATATCCCTCAAGGATAACTGTTGTCCCCCATCCGCTATACACAAGAAGTCAGTCTGATACTCATCATTCTCTGATTCGAGAAAGGTAAGTCGCCTACCGCCAAGGAGTTCGAAAACTACTGTCTTTTCGAAGCAATCCATCGTAGCATGATAGACAGCAAGTCAATCCATGCCGAGGATCACATCGAAGTCGACCATGTCTATCACAACAAAATCCACCTCTAGGTTAAGGTCTCCCACTCTAACCACACAGGCATAACAAACTCGGTGCAGAGTACCTATCCCTCCTACTGGATTGACCACATTCAATCCTAGTTTAGATTTCTATGTTTACTTCACCTAACTTCAGGTTTCTATGTGACACTTAATTCTACAGTTCTCTAATCAACCTTACTCTGCTTATAAACCTTAGGCTTTGATACTAATTTGTCATGCCTTTGACCCCGTAACACAAATCCCTAAGTGGGATGGTACATATCACGAGGTGAGACCTTCGGGATCCATTTCTGGACCGCGGATTATCATATCAAAAACCAAGATTCATGATGAAATAATTCTAACTTTATTAATTCATCATTCACAGAGTAGCGGAAGCATAAATAAAATTCAACTACAGAAGTAATAAAAGCCAAGGCACTCAGCTGGGCCATTTATTACAACTTTACTGAAATAAACCAAGTTTGTAAATAGAAAATAAACCGGAGTTCAATAATAAAGCAGAAACATAAATCTTAAGGAGACTCAGCTCCTACAGGGATACTCAACCTGTAACATGAAACGTCACATCAGAATGGAATGCCTTGTAAGTAACATAACCGCCTTACCTCGGTCATATCACCTGTTCCAAAACCATACGAGATAACCACATGAAATCAATATAAAAAAGAATAAAGTATTCAAGATTCAATTATGAAATGATGGTGATATGAATGCCATTCACATGATCTAAATGTTATGCTCACATAAGTAATACAAATGGTGTACTGCAATGCCTATGTTTTCCTGGTTCGTTAAGTGTCCCTCAAAACTTCTCATGATCGATAATTCGGGAATAAATTACCAGGAACATCCGGATGTCCCCTCTCCGTTCTGGGCACTAACCCATGGTACGAAGGCCACCGTATGCTGTCTTAATGAGTGCACAATACTCATAGTCCAGCTAATTATATAGGGTCTCGCAAGAGTCTTATCCTTATTTCGTGGGCCTTTCAATCACCGGTATAGTCAACCGACCAGGAAACACACAGTAACCTCTATTTCCCACCAACCGGGTATACTTAACAACCAAGCTAATACAGTATGAATGATCCATTATTAATTAGGACCTTAGTGATACAATTCAAAGGACAACTATCCACGCGCCCATACACGTCATTAATCCATTGGAAGCTATCATAGACGTTCTGCCTTTGATAAAACAAAACAAATTCTAGCCACCTACGATCAATCCCAAGGCATTGGAGTCACAACCCCAATCCAACAAGTATAGGTTATAAGCTAGTGGGTCAGGATTGGGACTACACTACATGACTTACTATCGACATCTCAATAGCACTCAATTTCAAATGTATCCACACCCTACCACATTACCTAAACCGAGTCCAGTCCATCTAATCTCATTTCTAACTCATCTAGGTATAGGTTGGTTGACACGAATTGGGAGTTTCCACAAAAGTAGGCACACAGCCCATAACATAGGCACACAGCCATCATAGTAAGCACACTGCCCACACTAGACCTCCCTGGGTCATATACAAACCAACCAAACTCAACCAACTGGTCAAAACAATCGAAAAAGTGATACTATACAACAGGCGTTCGATCGCAGCCCAGTGCGCTCGATCTCACTTTGGGTGCTCGATTGCCTTCTCAGGGCTCTCGATCGCCAATTCTGGCGATCGATCTCTGGGCGATCGATCCCAGGAAGGTGTGTTCGATGGCCCTTCCCAGAACGAAACTCTGTTTTCACATTTTCTGGGTAATTCCAGATTCGTATCTTCATAAAATTCACACCTAACATGTCATAAACTATTCTAATAATTTACAAATCAATTAAACTCTAAGTTCCAACCCAAAACAATAATTTTTAAACATATTTTTCAAGAATTTAACACATGCTATCACCATTGAACAATTCTGCATATTTTACAAAAACATAACGCCAGAAATTAAACAACATGATCAATTAAAGACTAGAGATGGTACTTACAGAGATTTCGAGCAAGAGAATAAACGAAATAGGGATTAGCTCTTCCCCTTCCTCCTTCTTCCTTGCTGCAAATTCCAACCCAAACTCAGTTCCTTTCTTCTTTCGTTTTTTTCTCTCACTTTCTCTAGAATTCACTCTCAAATCAAACAACAAATGGAGATGAATGGAGAGAGGAATTGGTTTCATTCTTCCCTCCATTCACTCCCTCACACCCACGTTCAATCCACGTACCCAAGACTCATTCAACGCACAGTTCGTGCGTTGGACGAATTCAGCCAAAATCTAAATTATGTTATTCTATCCTTATGCTCAATTAATTATTTAAACTATATAATATAAATCAAATAAAGCAAGCAATTAATTAAACAAATAATAAATAAAAAGGAAAAAAATATTTTAAAGAGTTTAGGTCACTACATATCTCTTCTGAATTTTGTATATCTTGGTTTCTAAAGTGACACATTTCATTCAATATTCTAATGGATTTAGATTGACACATTGCAGAGTATGGTATGGGTGCTCACTTGTCTATACTCGGCGATGTGTACAGCTATGGGATCCTCTTGTTGGAGATGTTTACAGGAAAGAGACCTATTAACGACATGTTTCACAATGGTCAAAGCAGTCATGATTCTGTTGGTACGAAATTGCCTGAACAAGTTATGGAGGTAGTAGATCCGCAGTCGCTTTCAAAAGAAGATAAAGAGGGAGAAGCTAATGAAAGAACTGAGGGAGTAGCGAAAATCAAAGATGAGAATCATCATAACAATTTTAGAAGAAGAGTACAAGAATGCTTGGTTTCGGTGATTAGAATTGGTCTTGCTTGTTCTAACCTTCACCAAAAGACCGAATAATGATGAGCATTGTTGTTAATGAATTGCATGCAATCAAGAAGTCCTTTCTTGGAATTCGCTTTCAAAATATATGAACCACATATATGCTAAGTTTATGATCCATCTATGAGCTTGCATTAGTCAATTTCTTTAGAAAGTAACAAAAATCGCTGCAGTTTTTTTTTCTCATTTAATGCAAACAGTTGAGAGAAGCAATGTATCTGAAATTGTTTGAGCAAAAATAAAGGAAAGTACTTAAATATAATCTGTAAAAGAATCAGCTAGAAAGTAATACTGATCATCGAATAGCAATTCGTGTGTGATCATGATTCAATTGTAAAACATACCGGTTATAGAAACAACCAAAAAACTACTACAGAAAACTTATTTCCAAATAGCTAAATGCCTCATTATACACTTTACAGGCAATAGACATTTCAAAAAATAATCTTAGTAATGCTGCATATAAGTCTCACCCTATGTACACAGATCTTGGGATCTTGGAAATGTTGGTCAAGAGGCATTTGCTTATGAGATTCCATTGTCTAATAGATGCCAAATTCTACTGCAACATAAAAGTCTTATTCCATCAAACACCTGTAGACATCTCAATTTGCACTAAAGTGCAGTTCTTTATTTTTTTGCAACTCCGGAGGCTCAGCTTGAGAAAATGGCAATTCCCAATCATCTTCCAACCCCTTCTATCATGTGTGCAAATTCTGTTAAAAATTCATAAAATTTATCAAAATGACCAAAATACCCCTATTGGCCCCATCTATTATATTCCTCATTTTGAAGTCTATTTCTGACTCAAAATCTGAATTCTATGCAGAAAATGCTTTCAAACGAATATCATTTTGACTAAGTTCGGAATTATTAAGAAAAATGACCATTTTACCCCTAGTTTCATTTCTAGTCAAAACTGATAACTTTTGAAAGCCAAAACAAATTTTCAACTTCAGATTTGATTTCTACAGGTCACAAGCTTCGAAACGGCTGTAAAATCATTAAAATCCGAATTCGGATGGTTAATAGATATTTTTAGAAATTTTCAAATTTATTTGCCACATGGCGATTTTGGATGAGGTGACGTGGCGAGAAATCTTGCCACGCGTGCACAAAAATATCCCCAACCTCAAAAAAGCAACCCTAACTAATTAGATTCCTATTTTTTCAAAAACCCCTTTTGTTTTTGTTTTATTCAATTTTTGTTTTAAAATCCAAAAAATAAAAACTTATTTTAAAAAACCCCCTCCTTGGCTATAAAAGCCAAGGACGAACCAGGGGAGAAGGGAGGAATTTTCTGGTTTTTTGGCTTGGAACCTCTCTTCTCCAAGTCTTCTTCTCCAACATAAACCCTAATCAACTCCGGCGGCCAACAGCCCCGATGGCGGCCACATTTGATGACGGCGCGTCATTCCGGTAATCTCTTTCCTCTCCTCGTCCTATTTTCTTCTTCTTCTTTTCTTCTTTCCTCTGTTCAGCAGTACATCACCTCCTACCTCCAGCCCAGAAACCTGCAACTACTTCTTCTCAGCCACCTCCACTCACCACCGTCTTCCTCCTTTACTCTACGCATCATCTCTCCCTCTTCTCCAGTCACTCTCTCCTTCTCTCTCTTCCGTGCAAATTCTCTCCACCTCTCTATTTTAATCTCTCTGTCTCTATTTTCCACCACCATCCTATTACCCCTCTCTTCTCCTTCTCATCCTTCTTCCTTTCTTCTTTCCTTTGTTCTGCAATCACCACACGCCACCGTCCCTCATCACCGTCTTCCTCTACTCTGCGCATCATCTCTCTCTCTTCTCCGGTCACTCTCTCTCTCTCTCTCTTTCTCATCCGTTCACCTCCACCTGAATCAACCATTATAAGCTCCCTTTCGTTGCCGCTGCCGTCACTCTTCTTCTCCGGCTTGCACGCCATATGACCTGTGGCTTCTGTAGCGACGGCAACTCTCGTATTCCATTTCTCTCTCTACCGTAAACCTTCCCCCTCTCTCATTCCCTGCTCTTTCTCTCACTCTCCCTTCCAATCTCTTCTCTTCTCTCTCCCTCAATTCCAGTCTCCCTTCTATATTCTTCATCACCTTCTCCTCCATTCACCCAATTGCAGAAAACCAAATTCCCCTTTCTTCTCCCCTGTTCCCACTTCGTTATCTTCTTCTCTGTACAGACATAACCAGCAACCCAAACCATTGAACCAGCTATACCCAAACCCAACTCAAACCGAACCCAACCAAATCCAATTTAACCCAAACCTCTAAACCGAACCGACCTGACCCATCTGAAATCCACTAAACCATACCCAATTAACCCGGACCTAATCCAATTAAACCAAAAGAAAAACCAACCCAAATCAAACCAAACCCAAGTTGAACCAAACCTAAACCAAATCGAGCCAACCCAAAAAACTGAACCAAAAAAAAAACAGAAAACCAAACCAGAAAAACCGACCCTAAGCCCCATTTGGATTGAACAAAAACCAAAAGAGTTTAATCTCTCATTGTCGTTGTTTTCTCAAGCCGAGCTTAACCGAAGGAGCTCAAAGCCGGAATAGCACAACAGAGAGCACATCTGCTGCTACAGGTATTTCCATTTTTTTATTATTTTATTTTATACATATTTTTATTATGTTATTGCTATGGATATGAGACTTGCTGTAAATTGTTATGGATGATGTTTTCATGAATATGATTAATCCGTGTTTATTGCAATCTCTATTTGAATGGATCTTGATGATTTTTTAGGCCATTATCTCATGAGTGTGTATTTTATTTGATAACCTTAATAGTATTTTTGTCATTAAACTTATGATTATTGATTTTAGAACATTTTCTTTTATTATTTTAGGCATTTCTAGGTTTTTAGCATTTTAGTTTACTCTTTTAGGTTTTATTTAAATTGGCCAAACAAGTTTGAACCGGGAGAGGACGGGTGCCTAACACCTTTCCGAACTCTCAAATAAACCTCCTTACCCGAATCTGGTTAGACCGACCTAATTTCACATTTAAGTTCAATTTCATAATCAATTAGTCAACCCGGATGACTATTCACACCCAAACTCAATAGATGGTGGCGACTCCATATCAACCCGATCGACCTAGGGTCCACCAGACCCTGGGGTGATCACAGCTAGCGACTCCGCTGGGGAGTTGCGGGTTTGAGCTGCGGTTCAATTTTGTTTGGCCAATTTAGTTTTTTTTAGGATTTTTGATTTGATTTGATTTGATTTGTATTTTATGTGGTTTGATGGAGGCATGATTTTTGGTTCAATTCATTATGGTTTGATTGATTTGGCATGATTTTTTATTCAATTACATATGTTTGCCTTGGTTTAATTGTGCTATTTGACTTGATTTGATTTTGTTCAATTTTAATTCCTGTGGTTCAATTCATTTCATTCATGTGGTTCAATTTATCTTGCTATTATGGTCCAATCGATTGATTTTGTTTATTTAAATTGCAATGTGTGGTTTAATTATGCATTTGGTTTGAATTGGTTGGCTTGAATCACACACTCACTCATAGCCAATTTGCATAAGCCACCCCACCTATGAGAAAATAAACCCGGGTGTATAGTACCTTAGCGCACTTCGGTTGATACCGTTGATAGCGGAGGGGATCCCACTCACCCTAGCCACCAATCTTCCCAATGGGAGGGGGCTAGGGAACCTTTGAACCACCTATTGAGCCGCATTTTAGATGAATGAATGTTTAGGCCACATCAAGCCAATTTAA
>JAUPMG010002198.1:317-16101 GCA_031762675.1 Pachysandra terminalis | reverse complement strand
AACCCTTTTTATTTACTTTTATTTATCCCTTAATTATTCTCTTTTAATTACCAGTAATTTTCCACTATTATAATTGTCCTTAACACTCTTTTGTCTTGAATTCCATGCTCTCTGTGGTTCGACCTCGGACTCACCGTTTTTATCTTTTTTATGTAGAGTAGATCATCGTTGATTCTGACTATTTCAACCTAAATCAATTTTCTTCTGTTTATTTGGATCTCGACTCCAATCTCTGCAACAAATTGCAGCATGTGTAATAGGTGACAAGCTCATGGTCTATGCCTACTACGGCGAGTCTCCCGAGGAAGAACCCGGTTCCTACGACGATTCTAAGTATCGTCCGCCTTTACAAATACGAATTTATGTATTGTGGTTCGTCATTGTACGGCGACTTGAGCACGACGAGGATTTGGAAATGGATCGCGTATCATGCGTGGTTCTTCAGACCGTGCTCTCATTTCGTGTTCCACGATGCGGGAGGTGCGACGGCGGAGGTGATTCTAAACAAGACTATTCAAGGCTACTTTGCATTAAAAAAGAAAAAAAGAAAAAAAGTGATGATCTTGATTTTGATTAGAGGTTCTCTTATTTTTGCTCCTAATTTTTGGGGGATTTTTCAGGTAATGGGGATTCGAGAAACTGGTGTTTCACGATTCACGGACTTGAATTCGACGAGATACGAAGTTTGCAATTCAGGTGAAGAATGCGTATGCGATGGGGGTCCACATGTTGGAGAACGTTATCGGCAAGACACTACACAAGACGAAAGAAAAGATCCGGTATTATCAGTACTGATGGTGACTGGTTTTTAAAATGCCCACATGGTACATTTTTATTGGTGACATATTTATTGTATATTTTAGACCATTTGAAATCTGAAAAACACTATTCATTGAAGTCTGAAAATACTGTTCACTATTTCCAAAATCTACTTCGAGAATGCAACTCGAGAATGCTATTTCGAGAACACTGTTTAAAAACATTGTTCACATGTACAAAAACATTGTTCACTATAATTTCAAGACACTGTTCATAATCACTATTCTTGACATTGTTCATAAGATTCGAAAGTACTATTCATGACATTGTTCATGCGATTTATTGTTCACAGATCTGACATTTATTATTATTTCAGTTTTCTTTGAATATTGAATGCTTTGACAGTTTTGACAATTTTTGCTTTGAGTATTCAATTCCTTTGACAGTTTATTTGAGGCATTTAAAAGGAAGCATCTCTTCATTGAGAGAAAAGGGGATTCTCCCTATTTAAAGGAAGTTGTTTTCTCACTTCAAAGAGGAGGAAGACAGAAGACAGAGAGAAAAAAAGAGACATAAAAAAGGAGAAAACACTACGATTCTCCATAAAGATAGAAAATTTTATCATTCCCCTTCTTTATCTTATATGCATTTTTTACAATGTATCATGTATATGATATTTTCTCAAGAATAAAGTGAGAAGAATGAATGCCGTATGGCAATCTATGGATGTAGGCGATATTGTCGAACCATGTAAAATCTTGTGTTCTTGTATTATTCTATATTATTTTGAAATTTGTATTTGTTGGATCGATGTAGCGCCGCACGAACGGCCGATTCCTCAGTTTAGGCGAACGGTTGGAGCATTTCCGAACCTCAAAAGACCTTATCCACCCTATCCGGCACAAATCGGCTATACGAATAGATCAACGGATAAATTGACCTAAACCGGTCATTTTTACCGATTTGTGCATTACCGATTTGTGACTTTTAACAATAAGATCCCTTATGTTTACGACAACGACGTGAAGAAGCTAGCTACCACCATTAAGGAATTTCAACAGAAGACGATCGGAGGACGACCAGGGCAACGGTAACTTTCCCGGCCACGTGGTGGTGTATCAACCCCCTGTGTCGTTGGATGAAGGCTTTGTTGTGTTTCGTCGGGTAGCTACTGGATGCTGCTGCCGGGATCTGACCAATTTATTAAGAGAAGTTAACGGAAAAGATAATTATTTAAAAAAAGAAGAAGAAGAAGGACATTAGCAGCAACGATGTCAATTTGTTGTAAAGATTTTTTTATTATTTTATTTTGAGAAATTATGTAAAGATATTTTTGATTATGGGAATATAGATAACGGAGAATGCTGATAAATTGATTAGACAAAGATGGGTTAGAGAGAGAGAGAGAGATTGGGCACCTCTCCATACCTAGTTTTATCTGTCTGCTACTGCATACACTTCCTCATACATTTGCGTGGTCAGACCTTGTCATTTCTGTACCTGTAGCAATGAACCAGACTTGTCCAACAGTTGAGGACTTATTGGGCCCTTTCGTTTTCTTTGAAAATATGCCATTTGATGTTTGAGAATTAAGACTTGGGTCTATTTGTAGTTCCAACTACCAATCGGGTCCATGTCCAATACCTTGAGATCAACAAGGCCTTTAGGTCGCGTGGGCCAGCGCTTCGTCAACTTTTCAATCCTGCTGTGCCCTGCCCTGCCTAATTTTTGGTCCCCAAACCTGGCACCGCACGGCCCGGGCCATGTCAAGTTAGAACGGATTTCGTGCATTGCATATATTTTGGGTAAAAAATGAATTGTGTCCCAGTCGAGTCATGTCGTGCCGTTGGTCATGACCGAAGCTAGAATGGATTCCGTGCATTGCATATATTTTGGATAAAAAATGAATTGTGTCCGGGTCGAGTCATGTCGTGCCTTTGGTCATGACCCTAGACCCGGCATGAATCATGCCATGCCATATCTGGACACGATCCAAATCTTGCCGGACCAGGCATGCACGCATGGCTCAATCCTTTTGGACACCCCTACAGGAGAGGAAAGGAAACGCAGAGACTACCCATCCAAATACTAAATCTGTGCTGACCGAACACTGTTATGTTTGGAAACCTGTTCCTCACCTTTTGTTATGTTTTCTTTTATTTCTGTTTTGCAGGAAAATAGGGCACAACTTTTTCTATAAGCAAAATAAAATTAAGGTAAAATATTTTTCTGCAAATTCATTTTCTGTTATTTGGGAGTACAATTAATCGGGAAAAAATAATTTAAAAAGCTGATGGACGATCGTAAAAAATAGAGGCCAGTGATGGCTTAAAAAATACAGATACCTGAAGAGAAAAAAAGTTGACGAAAAATATTTAGCAAAATTTATAAATATAGATGAATATAAAGATTGTAATCATTTTTTATTCATAAAATACGAAATGGAATTTTAAAAAAATTTCAGAATGAGGCTGAATTGGTCCGGGCTTCGGCTTTTCATGTTAATTTCAGACCACACTCGAGCTTCATTTTTAGGCCCAAAAGCCTGGTCTGGCCGGGCTTGGACCTGCACAACACTCCTTATACCCTATGTTGAGCCTAGCTCGAGCCCAACCCAACAAATTACCCTATGTTGAGCCTAGCTCGAGCCCAACCCAACAAATTCCCAATCCTAGTCACCGCTGATTTACAAAATGATATAATCATAATTTTAAATAAATTTAAGTGCGATATTCAAAATAAAGGCCAAAGATGATAATTTGCTTTCTAGAGAATCATAGAGGTAGAAGAAAATAAAAATGATTTCACCCTTGTTCTGCTTATAAAAAGCAGAACCTTATAGACGATTATTTTAATTGAGTCATTCAAGGAGGAGATCAAACAGGTGATTTTTGACATGCCAATTTGATTTGGTCGGAAACTCGGTCTTCCTACTAAAGCAAAGGCTTTCTTACGAAGGATAAATCGGTTCTGTACTTGATGTTAGCGATGACGGGTTAGTAAAAGATAAAATATATTAGAATAAAAGAACAATTAATGTATATAAATCAATACAATTGTATTTCTAGATAAATAAGTAGGGAAAATTTGTTTTAAGACAACTTAAACTGTTGCGCAGCTGTTTTGTCAAGAGCGTTTTTTCTCAAACGTCACCTGTTAATAAAACAAAGAGAAGAGACAAGGGGAAAAGAGAACGTTGTAATAACTAAAACGTCAGTTCAAATGCATATCTCAGAGCAAGAAAACCTCAAAGAATTCGAATGACTGACTATCCCCTTTCTCTCTCGGAGCCTTAACTCACTGTTGTTTTCTATCTCTCAAATTCTCAGATTTTTCAAGTTCAGATTCTTCAGATCTTTTTTAATGGAAGAAATATTCAGTTATTTATAGGGAATTTAGCCTCTTAAAAGATGACAAATGTCACTCAGTCAAGTGTTCAGAGAGGAGTTTATAAATATCCCCATGCATAAAACATATCCTAAATGCCATGTGTTTTTCAACACACCTAAGTAATTTCCAGAGAAATAGATGAGTCACTTCAAATCTTTAAAACTTGCTTTGTGATAGGCTGCTTCAGACCTTGAGGAACACGCGTTGAATGACACGTATTTCATGCAATATAAATCTAAAACAACGTTACCATTCTTGCTGGCATTCCAGATGAAACAAAACACTTTTTAGATAAGTCATACAACAGATAATATAAGTAGTTGTGGTTTTATCACGTGATGTCCATTCTGAGAATCCGTCTAAATCAACTTTAAGAAGTTACTTCAATATCATAAATACCGTTCTGAATTCGTATATTTCGAAGGAACTCCATTTGGCGGCTAACTTCCTTCGAAGAAAATAAAACATAATTGTATACTTACAAGGTGGCCAATGTATTCTCGAATTACCCATATAGAGGACTCGAAGTTGAGTTTCTCATCAGGAAACTCGTTTTCATGATCAATAGTCCCTGTAAAAAAGAGTTTATTTTGAAATCCCTTAAGGTTCATAACTATAGTAATCAATTCGAGTGTCCTCTACTTGAATGAAATCAGAAGTAAATATTTTTCCTTGTGAATTACTTTAAAGTAAAGTGAGAGGACGTTTTCAAAGTCCGTAGGAAACCTATCTTCAGGAAATACTTCTGGAGATGGTGTGCCTTCTACTTCTAAAGCTCTTTACACTGAGGATTTACTTCTAGAAGTGAAATATATCTAATGTATAACTTGAAGTTAATTCATAAGAATGAATAAGAGCGACTTCGAATCCTAGTTTGCAATTCGGATGCATAAAAGAGTGCATTCGAGATGGCAAATCCAAATCTGTATCCTTCGAGGAGGACGAAATCTTTAGTCTTTTTTAGGGTGACGGGCCTTTTAACGAATTGATCCTCTCAATGTGATTAACCTCGAATTCGCTTTAGGAGAAAGAAATATTCCTCCTTTAAATTCATTTTTGGCAGAAGGGAACATACCTCCTTCGAATTCACCATTTGGAGGTGGTTAGCCTTCACGTTTGCCTTCGAATCTGCTTGAGTAGGAGAAAATATACCTGCTTCATGATCTTTTCAAGACAAAATATAATAAATGGTTCTTCAAGTCTGTGGATATAATCCAAGAACGACTTCTGAGTTTAGAAGGCATAAAAAGTTTCTTCGAAGATCTTTCTTCAAGTAAAGTACCTTTAAAACTTAAAACTAATGTAATAAAAAAATTCGAAGTCTATTCTAGAGAATGAGTAGATGTGACTTCGAGGTTTTATTTGAAAACTCATGTATATGAGCAGTCCATTAGGCGTAACATACCCCTGTATCTGTCCTTCGAGTGAATTAATATACTTCGAAAGAAATGAGAAATCCTCATTCCTTTGAATGCTCACAAGGTAGTGTGCCATAAGAACATTAGTCATTGTCATTTTGAAAATTTCAAAAATAAAGATTGCTTGTGTTTGTCTAGTTTGGAACATGTGGTGTTCCCCCATAAGCTGGAGGGGACACGTGATGTTCCCTCATAAGCTGGAATTCAAAATTGTTGCTTCTCCAAGTAGCTTTCTTTTTTGGTGATGCAGATGGTCAGATATCTCTAAACCGGTTCAAATATATCATTTTTACCAAATGGTCTAACCACTGTACAACAGTTGTTAATAGCTGGCACGTGAGAGACAGTTGCTTTACAGTTACAGCTTTATTGAATGATTCAGTGTATGCGGCTATATCGAGAAAACGTGCTCACGCGCTTTTAAAATAGCGCCACATGTTTCATGGGATTAATTCGCCCACCTTATCACCAATGTTATGGTGCAAGCAAGTTAGGGGTCTCTTGATTCTAGCTAGTTAAGCCAATAACCTTTCCTTATTTAGGCTGCGTTTAGCCCAGCTTCTATAAGTACTTATTGCAGCTTATAGCTTATATAAGCAAACACTTTTTAAATAAAATGTGTTTGGTAGTGCTTATGGGTAACTAACTACTTACCCATAAGCACTAGAGGAAGGCTACCCATAGGGGTGTCAATGGGGCGGGTTCGGTCCGGGTCTAAGTAGTCCCAGAACCGAACCCTATTATAAAAGACAGTTCCGGGTATAGTCGGGTTCGGTTCCGGTGTTATCATCCTCAATCCCAGAACCCATACTCTATTATAACCGGTTTTTAGTGGGTACCCGTCGGGTCTTGATAAACATAAAATCTAGCATAAATCTTGACCATAGAATTTCTACTCAAGCCATATCTCTCTAGAAAGATAAATAAGCTCAAAATACTCAATTAATCCAGTAAAATAATCTCCACCATAATATCTTCATAAATCAATTAATGCTTTATTGAAAACATAAATATTCTTTTAAATATATTAGGTAAGATATTAAAAGTTCAATTGGTGTTTTAATTGAAACATAAATAAGTAGGTAATAATAAGTTATGTTATTAATTGTAATTAGTAAGTTACAAAGTTAAACTGTTAAAGTAATTACTAATTAGTTTACAAAATTTCTAATAATAAATAGCAAATTTTAACGACCTGGAACCCGACCAACCATACCCAATGGACCCGATTTTTATCGGGATTCATTTATATGGAACCGGAACCGAACCCTATTATCAAACGGGTATATAAAGCCGGAACCGAATCATATAAACGGGCTCGGTTCTTTCGGGTTAGTCAGCTAACGGGTACCCATTGACACCCCTAGCTACCATAAGGAGAAGCTGTTGAGAGCAGCTTCTCCCAAGCTCTTATGTGTTAAGCTATGTGACAAGTTTAGTAATATTTTTAAAATACCTATTTTACCCCTAAACTTTCATAAGTAGTTAAATAAATGTTATTTCTAAACTTTAATATTATTTTTATTATACCTATTTTATCCCTAAACTTTCATAAGCACTTAAATAAATGTATTTACTAAACACTTTTTTTTTTCAAATAAGCAGTTTATTGTTGCTGTGGATAAGTGCTCCCATTGAGCAACTTATCTAATGAGTGCTTATCCATAAGCACAAGCCGGGCCAAACCCAACCTTTGACTGGCTCGACTTGTATAAGTGCTTATTTCATTTTATAGCCTATTAAAGCATTTTTTTTTTTAATATTAAAAGTGTGTTTGGTAATGCCTAATGGATAAGTGCTTACTCTGACTCATAAGCAGTATAGGAAGGTTACCCATAAAGAGAACCAGTTGAGAATAGCTTCTCTTATCACTTATGCGAGAAGCAATTTCTAAACTTTAGTAATATTTTTATAATTCTTATTTTACCCTAAGCTTTTATAAGCACCTAAATAAATGTTATCTCTAAATTTTAATAATCTATACTACTATTAAAAGCATATTGTATTTTTAAGAATTTTTGGGTACATATTTTTAGTAAAATAATCCCTTATTTTTACAATTGTTTTTACTAAAATACCCCTAACTTTAATACACGACATATCCCCATTTTCTGTTTTCTTGGATTAAATCTTTCTTCCAATTGAGATATCATTTTTGGACTAAAACTCACCCAATGGCATATCCTCAATTCCCCTAAGATAATTTTTTGTTAGTGAAATGACAATAACCTATCCACAATTCGTAATATAATAATTAAATTTCTTTTAATAATAGCAAGATACGATAAAGAGTTTCATTTAACAAAAATTTATCACTTATCCAAAAGCATAAGGACCAAACGCAAAACTCCGGTTACATGCTTTTAGATTCAAATTAATAAAAGAAAAATTCAAAAAATCAACAATCTAATTTGCAAAAGAAAATCAATATCATATAGAAAATCAAGTTTTTAATTAGTTATGCAATATAAAATTTTAACAAATTAAGAAATCTAAATAAATAAACTAATTAAAAATATAAATAATTATCAAAATCTTAAATTTGATTAGTTTTAAAAATCTTACTAAAGAATTGAAGAATCTAACAAATAAAAGAAATTAAAAATTTATTTATCAACTAATAAGAGAAGCCAATAATTTAATTACCAAATTTAAAGGGATTTTAAGAACCTAACTAAGTCTATAAATCATATTAAACTTATTAAAATATAGATTCTAATTAATTAATAAATCGATATTTAATTAATTATAATAATATTATTTCATACGTTTAATTTTAAGATAATATTAGGATAATCTTTATAAGATAAATTTAAAGTAAAAGATAAGTTTGAGATATTTCATTATTAGGTTGAAAAAGCAACATGATAATTTTTTTTATATAATTAATAATATGATAAATTTTATTAAAAATTGTATAACTAACTTACCATACCCTAGGTTGCCATGTGTTAATATATTTGTATTTATATATTAAAATTATTTATAAATACATGTGTTAATATACGTGATAAAATATTTATTAATATTTAATTTATGAAATTATTTTAATTTAAAATTTAAATGCAATAGTGCCCCTATATTTTATTTATGCATTAAAGGTAAAGGAAATCTAATATAATATTCTTTATATAATTGAAAGGGCTAATAAATAAATTTAAAACAAAAGACAAGATACTGTAATATATTTTATTGAATTACATATTTTTAAATATAAAACTCACTGAAATGATAATATACGAATTATTATATATTTTTAAAAATTATATTTTCATGTATCATTACTTTAACTATAACATGTATTGAATAATTTTGATCTTTATAAGCAATTATCGTTTTTATTATTTAAATTAATATTTTGGACCATTTTTATAACTAAAAGACTTATTCTAAGATGTTTTCTAATAGATAAGTAAATAAGATACAATATTCTAATAATCTTAGAAAACTAACTAATAGGTAAGTATATAAGAGACCCTTACCCTAACAAAAACTATTTTTATCTGTGCGCACTTTAAATAATAACCCAGAACCGTCCAACTTAAGAAATCTAAATAAATAAAGAAAAAAATAATCTAATAAATTATCAAAATCTCGAATCCAATTATTTATATTAATTTTATTAATAAATTAAAGAATCAAAATAATAAATGAAATCAAGAATTTAATTGTTAAAATCTCGAATCCAATTATTTATATTAATTTTATTAATAAATTAAAGAATCAAAATAATAAATGAAATCAAGAATTTAATTGTTAAAATCTCGAATCAAATAGATTTAAAAAATCTAACTAAGTAAAGAAGTCAAATTTTTAATTATTTATAAAAATCAAGATTATATTCTAATTATTATTAATACCTTAAATTATAATTAATTAATAATATTTTTATCTTAACGATATTAGGAATATGTTATTTTATTTTTAATTTTTAAATAATACTAGAGTAATCCTTACAAGATGTTTAAAATATGATATAAGTTCAAGATACTAATTAGTTGATAATTTTTTTTATAATCAATATTCTAATAAATTTTATGATGGCGTGTGTTAATTTTTTTTTAATATTTATTATAAATAAAATGTGTTAATACATTTTTAGTATTTTAATTTATGAAATTAATTTTACTTTAGAATTTATATATAATAATGTACTTTAGGAGATCTAATATAATGAAAATGGATTAGAAATAAATTTTAATAAAAGATAAGATAATTTTATTATTTTTCATTCTTTTCAATATAGAAGTTATTGAACTTTTTAAGATCATATTTTTTTTTTCTATTATAATTTTAACTATAACATGTATTATAAGATCAACCTTCACATGCACTTTGGGTACTAGGTTTATAATACATATTTTATCTCTAAACTTTCGTAAACACTTAAATAAATATATTTACCATACGTTATTTTCTTAAAGTAAACAATTTATTCTTGTTGTCGATAAGTATTCTCATTGTTCCACTTAACAAATGAGCACAAGCCGGGACAAACGCAGCATTAGAGAACACTGACTTCAATTCTTCTAGCTAGATAAGACCAGAACATCGGCGGCCATGTAGTGCAGTTGATATCGGCATTACATCAGCAATAATAGCGGAAGCAACAACGATGATGGAAGGAATGAAGTTGTGTAAAATACTCGGTTTATTAGAAATTGAAGTTGAGAGTGATTCAAAGCTCATTCTAAATTTATTAAATAAATCCGAGGCAGATCTACAAGAAGCAAAAGAAGATAACACACCACCGTTGCAAATTACAGGTTTAATCAAAGAAACAAAACATATCCTGAAGAGGATTCATCGCAAAATCAATCAGGCTGGCAGATCACGGAATTAATCAGTATTCGTATTTGTAGCAAAGCCACTTTTTTTTTTTTTTTTTTTTTTAGCTCAGATTGTGAACATCAATTATTAGTAATTAATTCAAATTTATTTTTCTACTTGTACCCCAAAAAAAAAAAAAAATTAACGTAACAACGGGTGTGTTTGGATTGGACAACATTGCCGTAACGAAACTAAAAAGCCGTTGGTACGACCGTGAACTTTTGGACAGCGACACGACCATTGAAATTGTCCTTTATCCTTTTAACTGACACGCGTTCAGGTCTCATCACGGGTCACTCACACCTCACTTTAGTCTATCAAAGATCCTCCTGCTCCTCCAGAAAAAAAAAAAAAAAAGCGGCAAGAAAGTCGGCGCATCTACTACTTGAGTTAACGATCGTAGGGCTACCAATGCCTCCAGTGTTTCACTCTAAAGAAACCCTAGTTAGTTGCCTTTCGTTTCATCACTCATGGCAAGTGGCTTTCAATAATGCTAAATAGTCAGAACCACTTTTGGAAATGGTGATGTTATTTCCACGCCTTAATTTGCTAGAGGAGGAATCTTAAATTGATATTTCAATTAATAAATGGCAAAAATATCCATTAATCTTCTTTGATTAACACAAATATATTTTACGAAAAAATGATTTATTAAAAGAATAGTGGATATTTTTGTAATTTGATTGAATATATGAATATGAGATTTTTGTCCCTAGCAAATTAGTGCCTGGACATAAATAGATTTAATTAGAAAATAATGACTTCTAATTAACGTCTTAAACAAATCAATGATAGAGTTGTCTCGGTTGCATCCACATAACCAAATCTATGACGTGGAATTATTTTTAATCTTCTCCATCACCAATGACGTGGCAGATTAACAAGCGATCATATATATACGACTAAGCTCTCTTACTTGGACGACCAGACAAGTTGCAAACAATTCGAAAAAAAAATTGAAAATAAAATTAAAAAAAAAAAAAAGAAAAAAAAGGATACCCTTGTTATCGTGTATGTACTACAACGTACCAACACATGTCCTCTTGTAGAGGAAGTCGATAATCATCATCCACCCTTAGATCTATCTACACACTTTGCATCTTAGCCATTGGACCTTTTTTAATTAGTAAAACAACGTGTGGATCTCCTATTCGACTAAAACAAGGTCGGCACGGTTATGTAAAACAAAAGGAGCCGCCACATGGAAGAATTTTCCAAAAGGACCAAAACAGGTTCGGAATTCTTGCTTCTTCTTTTTTTCACTTCCGATCTATGTCGGTAAATATGCAAGAGTACGGGGGGTACCCATGCGAAATATCTTTGGCACGTTTCCTTATTTTCAGCGACCGCCTTACTTATTTCTGCACTCAATAAACCCCTTCTTTTACTTCTCTGTTTTCTCAATATCATCGTTTCTCCTCCACTCTTCAATCTATTGATCCCTGTAACGACTTCAGCTCTGAATCATCCTTCAAAGGTAAAACTTTCAGACTTGATTTAAGAAAGCTCTGCTTTTTTTTTTTCTTTTTTTTTTTTTGCTTTTCTCTTCTCCATGGTTTTCTTCTTTCTTATTAATCGAAAAGAAGAAGAGGGTCATACTATTTTCACGTTTCTTTTCTTCTTTATTTCTTCTTTTGTACCGTGGGGTTTCTTTCTTTTCTAATCTTTTTGGCTTATAGGGTTTCTGTTCTTTGCACAGAACTGGACAAGCTGGCTATCGGGAATCAACCTCAGAACATCGGTGTGGTGAAAACCAAGCAGAAGAAGAAGATGAGTCCGATGGTTCAAATGAAAAACGATGATCTGGGTCCGGCGTGGTTGAAGCCGATGTTGAACGCTAGTTACTTCATACCCTGTAGAATCCATGGAGATTCGAGCAAGAGTGAATGCAACTTCTATTGCCTGGATTGCACGGAGAACGCTTTCTGTTCTTACTGCTTGATTCATCACAAAGATCATCACATTGTTCAGGTTCTTAACTTCTTATTAGTCCCTGATCCTAAAAAACTATTTCTTTTAGATTATTAGATGCCCTTTCATCTCGAAATTACTAAAACAACTTCATATATCGGCGGTTTTCATTCAGATAAGGCGGTCTTCTTACCATGACGTGATTAGGGTTAATGAGATTCAAAAGTATATCGACATCAGTGGCGTGCAAACCTACATTATCAACAGTGCAAAGATCGTCTTCCTCAACGAGAGACCACAACCAAGGCCTGGAAAAGGAATCACCAATACCTGTGAAATTTGTTGCCGGAGCCTCCTCGATTCTTTTAGGTTCTGTTCTCTTGGTTGCAAGGTAAGCTATGAATACCCCTGTTGTTTGATTTTAGATTGCTTATTATCTTCTTGATTAATATTTTTTTTTTTCTTTTTCTTTTTAATCTTGTTGAATCATGATATTCTTATTTTTCATATTATTTAAAAAAAATGACTGAAATGGCCTTGACTGGTTGTCAGCTTGGAGGGATGAAACGAGGTGACCGGGAGCTCAGTTTCACACTGCGATCGAAAAACAATCGAGACTATGATGGATTCTATTCGGATGATTCTTCTTCTTGTTCAAAGAAAATTCAGAAAACATCTGTTTTCAACCGTTTGATTGATCGAAGTATCTATTTTGACAGCAACAGTAATTCCGGTGACAAGTTTTCGAGTTCCGGCGATGAGGAGATCGGTAACAACATTTCTCCGGCAACTCCACCCATCATCAATTACCGTACTTCTAGAAGGAGAAAGGGTATTCCTCATCGAGCCCCATTTTAGTTTTTTTTTTTTTTTTTTCTTTAAAAATAAAAAATTAAAAAATTAAGGATTAGAGTCTGTAAAATAGAAAGAAAATGGTGGTATTTAGTATTTACCCTTGAAGATAGAGGGCCAAAATATAGCAGCATAGAAGGATGAAAAGGGAATATGTAAAAAAGAAATTAGGGTTTTGGTTTGCGGTGTAAATAGTATATAGCGTCTTTAGCATTAAAACTGGTAAAATCAGGGACACGGTATTTCCATAAACGGTAGTTTCCTAAATATCTTTCTTAAAATTAGGGTTTCGTTTCCATCAAAAGTGAATGTTTGTGCAGTTTATTACTTCGTATATATTGTGTGGATGTGAAGATCAAGAAGGGTTTAGGAGTGGTTTGTATAGGAAAAAAAAAAAAAAACGTTTATGGTAAATTATAATAAAAAAAAATAAGATATTTTATATAATGGTTTATTTTTTGCTGGTATATTGATGTCTCCATATTGTATTAAAAGAAAATTGAACTAGAATAGTATGAGAGAGTAAGAAAGAGAGATGTGGGTAGCTTTTTTCTTAGAATGATTCGATAATGGTGAGGTTAGTGGGGATGAGGGGCATTAACAGCACCACTAGATTACTTTGCGGTTGGTTTATGGGTGTGGGCCCAGAATTGTTGTGGGTTAATTAGATCAATGGTGCTATCAAAACATATTTATATAAATGAAGGAAAGAGCTAGAACTGGGCTGAGGTAGAGACACATTGATGTGAACAAGTTTTTGGATTTGTATGAAAATGATTCCCAAATCATCAAATAGATAATTAGAAAGCAATAGATAAGAGGACACGCAAATCCAATTAGACAGCAGATGTCACTTTCGCTGCTAATGTTCCCTCAATCCAACAGTAGCATAATAAGCACATCCGCAAAACAAGATAAGAGCCGTAAGGAATCTGAAATGCTGCGTATGATGTGATCATTATCCCCCCACTATCTCTCTCTTTTAATTTCATCCTCGAATGTCCTTCTTTTTTATTACATCCAATCGGTGTTGGATCAACTCGAAATCAAACTGATTTTGGTTTGGTGTGGGTTTCTAAAAGTTTTGGTTTTGAAATTACAAAATTGAATTAGCTCAATTTGATTTTAGGTTAAATTCCCTCGACTAAACCCAAATTCTAGTCTATATAATTCTAAAAGAATCCTGTCGAACCAGGATTTTTTATTTTAATTTATGGCAGTATGGTGTTTCGATTATGGCCGGGCTTCGGCTTGTATTGAGCAGGCTAGGCTATGGGCTTTGAACACGAGAGAATATACGACAGAGTTAATAAAACATGCTTGCCATGTCTAGACACGGTTCAATTGTATCGGGCTGGACAAGCACGTAGAGATCCAACCCGTTGTACACCAAGCATGACCTAACAAGAGAACAGAGTGAGGGGAAATGAAAATAGGAACCAACAGAAGTTGGCCCGAGTTGAAGGGGCTCGGGTCGCTTAAGCAAGTGGTCTCGGTATCGAGTCCTTGTGGATGCAGCAAACGTTGTTGGGAGAGGTCCCCGCTTTGGCTCCCGACCGTACCTCGAAGGAATAGTCCTGGGCGAAGCCTGGGGTTACCTTGGGAAACCAAAGAATAAAAGAAATGAAAATAGGAGGAAAAGTGTGAAAGCATTAATTTTAAAATGACTGTGTTCATTTGGATCGCAAGAATTCAAGGTAGGAATTGATTAGTGTGAATTTTGATTCTTGTGTTTAGATGATCAATTCTCACGGATATTAAAATTCACGTGGGAAAAAAAATACACCCAATTCCCACAATTTGTGAGAGAGATAATTCACATCATGAGATGTATTTATTGTAATTCTCACGTAAACTAAGGTTGTGTTTGGAACCTTGCATTTTAGAAGTGGAACCCTGGATTTCAGAAGAAAAGAAAAAAAAGAGTTGAACAAAGTACTTTCTTTTGTGTGGTTGACCATTTTTTAAAGAAAGGAAAGAGATTTGAAAAGAAAATTCTCTCAAATTTTTTCTTGTGACTAAAATATTTTCTCTCCAAAAAGGTAGAGATTTTGACAGAAAAGAAAATGAAAGAAATTTGAGAGAAAGCCTCTCTACTACCACACTATCATTACCATCCCCACCACCACCCCACTACCACCACCACCACCACCACGATTACCACCACCACCCCCACCACTACCGCCACCACAACCACCACTACCACCACCCCCACCACTACCGCCGCCACCACCACCACCCCCACTACCACCACCACCACCGCCACCACCATCATTACTACCACCACCACCAAAACCACCACCACCACCCCCACCCCCTCCCCCCACCACAACACCACTACCACCATCACCACCACCACCATTACCACCTCCACCACCACCACGACATGCATGGATTGCATGTTGTAATCCATGCAATTATTTTACATGGCTAACAGAAAAAAAACTGACAAATTTTTATTTTGGTTTTCTTTAAACAACCAAACAAGATAAAACATTTTCTGTATAATTTTCTCTATCCAACCAAACAGTTGAAAGGATTGTGCTTTCTTTTCTTTTCTCTTTCTTTTTTATTTTATTTTCTTTTCTTCTTAAATCCAGGGTTGCAAACACAGCCTAAAGGCT
>JAUPMG010002168.1:5002-30187 GCA_031762675.1 Pachysandra terminalis | reverse complement strand
CAAATGTAAGACATCATCTTCTTTTCGCATGGATTGTTTACTCGCATGTCTTGTGCGAATAGATTTTCAATAGCGATTCATTTCTCTGTTGACCATGGAAGTAATAGAGTCAAAATAGGGGCGGCTATAGTACCACTCTTACCACTCAATTTCATATGCTAACATTGTTAACCATTCCAACCTTATCTTGTAATCCAATATCTAAGTCCAAACTCCTTAAATTCATAATCTCTCAATATCTCATTCAGGACTGCCTTAATTTCCTGAAAATCAAACCCCATCATACACTTTTTATCATTCATCCTTAATCATCCATTTTGCAGACAAAGCAACCACATACACATGTGTAAAACACCTCAAGGGATCTTTTCCTAAAATTTGAAACCATATGGGGTTCGGTAGATCCTTGGTACCTGCCGAGGCAACCGAAAGTTTAGGTAAATGATCTACCAAGGCTCAGTAGATTGTCCTGAGAGCCTGTATTTCCTGGGCATTTTCGGTAGATGTCTCGGCATGTACCGCGAGTCCTACCGAGAGCCTAATTTAGCCCAGAAATGGGTTTTTCTCCTAGGGCTTCATGCCCATACTCTCATATTTTTACACTTCTAAACATAAAGTATTAACTTCAAATCATCATACAATTGATCAAAACCTAACCTATCAAATCTAGACTATACATGTAGATCTTCATTACACAAATCAATAAACATACTTGAATTAATTCCAGAAAATCATAATTAATTATAAGAACTCATAGAATCATCACAAATACATTAAACTTAATCTAAACATATTTAATCATGTAGACATACAATCATTCATAATGTGTTATTCAATGCTCATATACAACATACTATAAGATCACTGTTCAGATTATGCCTAAAATCATGAAATCATGCAATCCGACTTAAAAACTATAGCATCGTTAAGATCCATGGATATAATTATCGTAAAATCGATGGGAATCCCTACCTCTTTCTTCTTAGATCTGTTCTCTGTAGATTCTCCAACAATAAATGATTACCAAGTTTCCCTTTCCCTTCTTCTTCTTCCTTTTTCTTTCTTTTACTTCAAAACCCAGATTTCCTCCTTCTCTCACTATTGTTTTGGATGTGTGAATCACCAAAGACAGTTTCTCTCTCTTGATCGTGTACACCAAAGCAAGGGAATAGGTTATGAAAACCCTCCCATGCTTACGTGTGTCCCTTTTTTTAGAAGATGGAGAGAATTAGTTCTTCCCATCTCTATCCATAACTTCATAATTCAAATTCAGTCTAAACTACCCCTAACGAATTGGTTCATAGACACCTCCATCCCCCTTGTCTTACACGCCCATTTCAAACCCTAGGCTCCATAAGTTTTAAAATTTATCAAGTGACCCATTGTTTTTAATATTACACAATGGACCTTATATTTTATTGTAATTACAAATTCTACTAATTTCAATTATCTAGATATATAACCTTATATAATCTTTCACGAAGGATTTTCTTTGATAATTATAATTAAATTATATTAATTATAATTTGAAGACACGGGTCGCTACACATGTTGATGTCCCAGCTGATCTTGATGTCCCTATTGCTCATTATCATAAGGGTATTCGTACTTGTACAAAACATCCTATATCCCAGTTTGTGTCATATGACTCATTGTCACCTGCATATCGTGCCTTCACTTCATCTATCTCGTCTACTTTTGTGCCTTCTAGTGTTTCAGATGCTCTTAGTCACGCTTAACGGAAGGAAGCCATGCTTGAGGAAATGAAATCACTTGATAAGAATGGTACTTGGGATCTTGTTCCATTACCCAAGGATAACAAACCAGTAGGGTGCAAATGGGTCTACACGATAAAACACAAGGTGGATAGGAGCATTGAGAGGTATAAAGCCTGGTTGGTAGCAAAGGGGTTTACTCAGACTTATGGGATTGACTCTCTAAAGATATTTGCTCCAGTTGCCAAGATGAACTCTATACGGGTCCTTCTTTCGTTGGCAGCAAATTTATCTTGGCCTTTACACCAGTTGGATGTAAAGAAAGCTTTTCTCCATGGTGATTTCAAGGAAGAAGTGTATATGACAATGCCTCCAAAATTTAAACTCCCTAATGATCGGGATATGGTCTGCAAGCTGAAGAAAGCCTTGTATGGGCTTAAACAGTCACCACGAGCATGGTTTGAGAGGTTCAGTACAGCAGTAAAGAGAGTGGGGTACACTCAAAGCCAGGAAGATCATACATTGTTCATCAAGAAGAACATGCCACATGCAGTTCTTGTTGTATATGTTGATGACATAGTGGTTACTGGAGATGACCCTGGAGAGGTACAGCGGTTGAAGTCATTCTTGGGAACAGAGTTTGAGATTAAAGATCCTGGAATGTTGAGATACTTTCTTGGCATCAAGGTATGCAGATCCAAGAAAGGAGTGTTCATTTCTCAATGGAAGTATGTGTTAGATCTGTTGAGTGAGACAGGTCATCTTGGAGCTAGACCAGTTGACACTCCCATTGAGCAGAACCATAGGCTCAACGAGGTTGATGGTGATCCGTTAGATGATGTTGGGAGATTTCAACGACTGCTTGGCAGGCTCATTTATCTCTCTCACCCGCCCAGACATTGCTTATGCAGTCAGCGTGATTAGTCAGTTCATGCATGCACCACGGACACCACACCTTGAGGCTGCCCACCGTGTTATTCACTACCTCAAGGGATCACCTAGCAGAGGTATATTGTTTGGTCATTATGGGCACTTGCAAGTTGAGGCCTATACTGATGCCGATTGGGCATGGTCCGTGACAGATCGACGATCTACATCAGGATAAATCCAGTGCACATGGTGTTTGCGAGTTACTTTGGCTACGAACTATGTTGGAAGAACTGGGTTATCTGGTTTGCAAGCCTATGAATTTGTATTGTGACAACAAAGCTGCAATCAGTATTACCCATAACCAAGTCCATCATGACAGGACGAAGCACATCGAAGTTGATAGACACTTCATCAAGGAAAAATTACGTTTTAGATTGATCTATACCCCTTATGTCAGCACAGTCGATCAGGTGGCTGATGTGTTGACAGAAGGTGAATAAAGCTTGCCTACAGAATATGTTAGTCAAGCTGGCCAGCTTGAGGGAGAGTGTTATCAGGGACCTATGTGTTATTAGTCATATTCTGTAGCAACCTAATATGTAATATGTGAACTCATCTAATATAAATACAAATGTGGAGAAACAAAGAAAAAAAGATTCTTTCCACAAGTTTCACCCTTTCCCATTCTTCTTCTCTCTTATCTCTTTTCTCATCTCTTTCTACTTGCTTACAAACTAACCTAGTTTAGTAGTCTCAAAACTAACAATAATGACTAGGCAAGATTATCTCGTCTATTCTCTTAACCGGTAGATTAGACTTTGGAAAATATCTAAATCGGATCGAAAAGAAGAACAACCTTGATCTGCTGAGGTCAGGACTTCCTTTTCTTGAAGGCAAATTGATCTCCCTTATCTATAGGGATTGATTGCCGCCATCTGTGACTTTTGATCCAATTTCCTATCTGAATAATTCTTTTCATTAGGGAGTTGTTATCTCCTTGAACCGATTGGATCCATTCTATATGTTTGTTATTTAGATATTGAAATGGTTAGTAATTTGAGATTCAATTGTCTTTCATTAAGGAGTTGTTATCTCCTTGTTGAAGTTTTCTAATTTGATGCATGTAGCATATTGAACGAAGAAGTTTGGTGTCGGTTAACTTGAAATTGCCTGACTTTATAGATAGAAGTTGGATTCGTAAGCATAGGGCTAGTCAAGCATCTATTGAAAGGGTAAGAGGATTTATTAAGTATTGTCACGCCCCAAAACCAGTACCCCGAATCCCTAGATGGGAGGCACTGATCCCATGGCGCAACCTTTGGGTTCCATTACTGAAACGCGGATTGCCATATCAAATCACAACTATAAAAGTAAAATGCATTACCTTTATTAAATATTCAGAGCACGGGAAGTCAAAGACACAAATACGATTACAAAGGCCTTTGTGACTTCAGAAGAGTCACAAGCACAATATTAAAATTACAACAGTTACAACCAAACGCTACATTACAATGAACTACCTATATACTACATCATCACCAACTAGGGATGAATTGTTGTCTCAAACCGAATCAGCATCCAGTCTCTGTCAGCTCCTCTTCATAACCTGCAACATGATAAGTTGCGTGAGCTTTGAATGCCCAATGATCTATCGTCCATCCTCATAAGATATTATTAAGTAAATGATACTCAAAACATAACCAAATCAATTATACAAGATGAATCGAGTCTAGCCATAATGTGTTACAATATGATAATAATATGCAATGTAATATGATAACATGCGGATGCTCAAACAAGAATGCAAGTATGATATGAATGATGAACTAAGCTCATGTAACTAGTAAAGTGCCCCTCATTCTTCCACTTCAATAACAATTTTTCGGGCATAGGCCACTAGGAACTGCCGGAAGTCCCCTCCTTTATTTAGGCGCTAACCCATGGCGAGAGACACCATCAATACTATTTAAGAATTCCAAACAATACTAGATTTAGAGTGTATAACACTCACGAGATTCCACCCGATAGATTCACCACCTCTCGGGCACACTTAACAGTACATAAGCCTAGGATGCAATGCATGATGAACTAGGAACCAAATGATAATCACCAATGGAAACTATACACGTGTCCATTAACGAGGATAAGCCAGTTGGAAACCATCATAGGCTTCCCAGGTATTATTTATACTACACAATCAATTTACAATTCTAATTATCAACTCAGATTATGCCAATGTCAATATATATTCAAATTCAAGGGTGAGTGATGGTTACAAACTATAATGGAACCTCGGGTTGATGACAAGGATCAACCTCGAGACCATAAACCAAATACTAATGCAACCCATACAAGTCCACGTCACTTTCCAACCCACCAGTTCACGTTATTATGCATCTATGTGTGCAAGGTAAGTGAAGTCAATTTGCCAATTTAATCAATGGTATGGGGCATACCATGAGGCTCAAAGGGCATTTCTCGCTAGTAGGATCTAAGCTATCCTTCCACCCTTAACTCACTGAGGCTAATTCTCAAACTCTTGGTGTACCCCACCCAAGTAATGACAATGTATCACTCAAGGTGATTTAAATACAACTAGGTTTAGGTCTATATGGTCATACCATGCAAACATCAATTATCACAATTAGGTCTAGGTCTATTTGGTCATACATTGACCTTAATACGATGTCAAACCAAGGTGGGACCAATTTCCAATCAATACAAAACAAAAACCAAACTGCGGGTTCAAGACTACAGATGTTGTCTCCGTCGGTACCGTTGTTAGTGTACCGGTGGGTACTGATGGGGGTTTTAACTCTATTTTTAGGGTTCTGCAGTTACTTTTACCGATGTACCGGTGGGTACCGACCAGACCCACTGTGTTCTTTTTCCTGGGTTTTCCAGATCTCGGGATATAGATCGCAGATCTAACTTGGGATTATTCCAAATGATTATGAATTCAATCTTATTCATCCATGAGGCAAACCAAACAATCAAACATATGAAAATCATTGAATACATCGATTTAAACGACAAACCTAATGCATTCAAATCCAAACTAGATTTATACTTATTTATACAATCAAACACATGAGATCAACACTCAATAATATCTTAATCAGACTATACAAAAAATGTGACTTGCCTTCTCCTCTCACTGCGATCCGGATCCAAGTTACTTTCACTATCTAGTTCTTCCATTGATTATTCTTTCTTTCTTTTCCAGTTTTCCTCTTCCCCTTCTTCATCTTTTTCAGAAACTCTTCTTCAGCTCTTCTTCTTCTTTTCTAGATGGGACGGCTAGGGCTAGGGCTTCTTTTCTCTTTCTATTCTTCTCTTTTATCCTAATACCAAGACAAAAGGGTCATCTGGGGTTTTTGGTAAGGTTTCTATTTTCTCTATATTTAATTCTCCTTCATCCTAATCCAAAACACAAGGGAATGGTTGGGAGAAGGAATATGGAATATTCCCTTCCATTCTCTCACTCCACGCACCTTCCAATTTCTCTAATTCAAACATATACTTTAATTCTATCTTTTCCTCAGAAGTTATACATAATTACCAGCTAACCCCAATACTTATAGAATGGTTCCCTATTAGGTCCAATACTCTTATTTATTCCCCCCCAAGGGTTCTATTAATTGCAAATCTTCCAATACTTATTTCATAATTAACCTAATGCTTCATATATTCAACTAGTTACCCTAATTACCCTTATGGAATTCTAAAATCACCCACTTATACCATATATTGCTTATTATTCTAATTACCAGCAATTATGGGTTTAGTTTATTAGGTATGGGTCCTTACAAGTATGCATTTGATCCTAGGGCCATTATGGATAAAAAGTTGAAATGTCCTCGTCCGACTTGCAACAACGTATTATATCAGGATAAAGATACACTGTACGACCATATGATATGTGATGATTTCAATAAGAACTACGTCAGGTGGTTACACCATGGGGAGGAAATAACTCTGACGTATTCCACAGAAAAATTGGTCCGTACAGATTTTGTAACCAGTGAAATGGATGATGTGATGGAAGATTTATTATACAGTGGATTTGGAATCCCCAATACATTTACAGAAGATGTCCATATACAGACGTCTATTTTCGGAAAAAATAATGAAACTGATAAATTCTTCAAATTAATAAGGGATTCAGAAAGAGAATTGTATCCGGGATGTAAGAAGAATATTAAGTTATCGTTTATTATGAGGTTCTTTCATATAAAGTGTCTATGTGGGTGGAGCAAAAATCTTTTACCATGTTTCTCAACTTATTAAGAGAGGCACTTCCTGAGGGTTCAGCATTGCTATCAAGTTCTCTCAACCGAAGAAAATTATTTCAGACTTGGGTTTAAATTATGAAAAAATTGATGCATGCCCTAATGATTGTATGTTTTTTTGGAAGGATGCTGCCGATAGACAGTCCTGTGATACTTGTAGTATGTCAAGAAGGAAGAAGGTGGATGATAATTTGGTTGGGAAGACGAAGACACGGGCTAAGATCTTGAGGCATTTTCCTTTGAAACCAAGGTTGTAGAGGTTGTACATATCAGTCAGAACCGTTGCAGACATGAGGTGACATAGTGACAGTCGCACTACAAAGACACCCTGCGGATTCACCTGCTTGGCAAGATCTTGACCTCAAGAATCTGAGTTTTGCGACAAATCCTCACAATATCCAGTTGGGGTTAGCGTGACAGATCCAATCCATTCAGAAAATTGAGTATTATGCACAATACCTGGCTACTCATTCTAGTGCCGTATAACTTGCAACTGTGGATGTGTATGAAGCAGTTGAATATGATATTGTCCTTGCTTATCCCTGGTCCTTTAGGGCCTGAAAATGATATGGATGTGTACTTGAGGCCTCTGATCGAAGAGTTAAAGGAGTTGTGGAAGCATGAATAGAGACTTATGATGCATAAAAAAATGAGACGTTTAGGATGCGTGCAGCATTACTGGACCATCACTGACTTTTCAAGTTATACCATTTTGTCAGGTTGGAGCACAAAAAGAAAGCTTGCATGCCCTTCATGCCACAAAGACACATGTAGCGGATATTTTTCTAAGGGCGGGAAGCAATGTTTACAAGGGACCTCGTCGATTCCTGCGAGATGATCAGAGATTTCGAAGGGATAAACAATCTTTTGATGGTACTCTTAAGTCAAGATATGCACCAACACCATTTCCTGGGTCAGATGTTTTGAAACAGTTGGAAGGTATTGACTTCACTTTTAGGAAGACAACTGATAGGAAAAGATAAAGAGAAACAAGAGATGACGGTATGCCATATAACTGGAAGAAGAAGAGTTAATTCTTTGAGTTGCCATATTGGGAGCAAAATTATTAAGGCATAATTTTTCTGTCATACATATCGAGAAGAAAATTTGTACTAATGTTCTCGGTACGTTGTTAAACATTGATGGAAAGTCGAACGATAATCTAAACGCTCATCTATACTTGGTAAAGATGAGTGTGAGGCATCAATTACACCCACAGTTCCTACCTAGCACAGACAGAGTTTACTTGTCAACTGCATGTTTCTTTATGAACAGGGGTCGAAAAAGAAATGTTTTGTACTGTCTTGAAGAATGTGAAAGTTCCAGATGGTTATTCTTCAAGTATTGCAAGGTGAATCATTATGAGAGAGCGTAAAATATCAGGACCGAAGAGCCACGACTCCAATGTCATAATGCAGCAATTTTTGTCAATTGTTGTGAAGAGCTCATTGCCAAACAAATGTGAGTTCTATCATAATAGAGCTCAACAATTTCTTCCGGGATTTGTGTTCTAAAGCCTTTCGAGAGCAAGATTTGACCCAACTTGAGGAACGCATTGCCATTACATTATTTCATATGGAGATAGGATATTCCCACCTGCATTCTTTGACATTATGGTGCACTTGCCAATCCATTTAGCTAAAAAGGCAAGCCTGGTTGGACCTGTACAGTACCGATGGATGTATCTCATTGAAAGGTATATTTTTTTAAAATGTTACAAGATGCACTAACACGTGTTTAACTTGTATTCTAAATATGTGTAACGAATAATGCAATTGTGTCTATAGGTATTTGTACAAACTAAAGTCGTTTGTGTGTAATCGAGCTTAACCATAAGGATCTATTGCTGAAGGTTATATAGCAGAAGAGTGCCAAACAATTTGCTCAAGGAATTTATCGAATATCGAAACGAGATTCAATCGACTTGAAAAGAACTACAATGATACCGCAATTGGTGGTGCCGAGCCATTCGAACTAAGCGATTTAGAGTGACGGTAGGCACATCGTTATGTGTTGTTCAACTATGACAATATCAAAAACTATCGCATGCAAGTCAACGAGAACACAAATACTTGTAACCCAAAAACGCTACAATTGATTTACACGGTTAACTGACATACATCATACAAAATGATCCGTGCATTTCAGGAAACACCAAGACAAAATTAAGTTGATCAATTACGAATCCCTTCCCCATGTAAGATAGAAGTTGCACAATGAAAAGTTCATTGACTGGTTCAATAAGGGATAAGTTGTTATTTTCCATCAAGTCTGTTTTTCATGAGGGATGGAATGTAGACTAATCGAACAAACTGTGATTCAAATCAGGTTAATTTGCTTATAGAGGCAAATTAACCTGATGTGAATCACTACTCCTAAGTTCTTTGAGTAGTGTTCACTGGCTCACGCCATTATCAATTATAAAGAGGTTCAAAGGTTACATCGTAAATGGATATATATTTTGTAGTATAGACAAGGAGAGAGGACGGAAAAAACAGAATAGTGGAGTTGCAATAACCGAGAGTACTACAAGTTATGTATCTACAAGAGACAAAAACCCGGTAGCAGGAGAAATTACATATTACAGTCGATTAATAGATATTGTAGAATTAAAATACTCAGAACGACTAAAGTCATTATGTTCAAGTGTGATTGGGCAAATGTTATGGCACAAGGACAAGGAATTAAGAAAGATGAGTTCGAGTTCACACATATAAACTTTAACAAGTTGTTACCCACGTAATAAGCTACTGATGAACCCTATGTGTTAGCATATAAAGTAGATCAAGCGAACCAGAGTGGCATGCTGTAATAAAGACTAAAACCTAGGGAGTTGTTTGACATAGATGATGATTCTACTGGTGTTAATGTTGTTTTTATAGATAATGACCCATTTGTCGATCAACATTTAGATAGCAAGGAACATCCCGAAGATGGTGATCTTAGTTGGGTGAGGGATGAAGTGCCAGGACAAACCGTTGATGCCACATCCCAACAACGGAATGAGCACAACACACCTCCTATTGAAGATGAAAAATTAACCGAATATGAAGAATTAATCGAAGATGAATCGGATTTTGACGAAAACACTTACGAAAGTGTCTAATGAAATTAATTTTTTATATGTTGTATGCGGATGACTCCCTTGTTTTTATGTATGCAATCTAGAGCATGTTGCTTTACTAGACCATGTAGATGACTTTGATTTTTCTTATTTGAATTATATGAAAGGGAGAACTGTTTTTGTATGGTGATTATTATAAGATTCTCATTGTAGTTTGGTTTAGTTCAATATAATTTTCTTTGGTTTATGCTTCACTCAGTTGTCGAACTTGATTTTTGTTTGTTGTTATCTTATATCACAGATATGGCTAATGGATCATAGGATCTTCCTAGACCCTCTTCTCAGACACCCCCGCCAAAGAGGGTTCGTGGCCCGACCTGGTGCCTGAACCTACATCGACTACCTCAAGGGCAGAAGATGTTTGTAATGGCCTAGACCACCTAAATTATGTTTATTTATATTTTAATCTTTGTTTTGATTCTACCTCTTGATTTCATCGCCAATCGAATTGAATCCGACAATGCGACCATGCATGATGTGATTGTTTGCTCTTAGTGCTTTATACCATAAATTAGCCCTTGTGTGTTTGGATTTATTGGCTAAAATTTAATTTTGTTGGGATGAGGTGTATGGTTGAGATTATAATAGATTTTTTTGTATGGCTTAGCTTTAAGTGGTTATGTTTATTTAGATTTTAGTTTGAATGAGAGAAAGAGAATCTCGTGGGACTCTCTTTCATTTGGTTTTTGCTTGGTTTGAAAACTTGAGAATGAAGAAGAGAAGGGGTTGCATGCTAAGGGTTTTTTTGTTGATTTTGATTGCTTAAAAGAGGTAAGTGAATAATTTCGTGATTGTAAATATATTTATCTTAGATTTCTAAACATTTTCCATTACTTTTCATGTTCATAACATTTGTTAGATTGTTGAAGAAATAATTTGATGTCTCATTGTTTCATGTTAGTGTAATGTTAGGTTTTGGAATGGATTTATGTTGGTTTAATTGCATAACAAATGCACTTGAATGCTTTATTAGGTTGTGAATGTGGTTTGGGAAAAAAACCCAATTTTTCGCGACGTTCGGCGACCTCCTCGGCGCACCGAACAGATCGCCGAACAATTTATGGGCCAAAGGCGGACTGCTAGGCTAGCTTAGTAGGTTGCCGAGTATGAATGTCATTCGTTAGGTCGCCGAGTATCAGTTCGGAGCGCCGAAGAGGGCGCCGAAAAATAACTCCCCGAAAATGTTGCCGAATCTCAGAGAGGTCTGCCGAAGAGGTCACCGAGACAGGCTTTGGTGCGCTAAAGACCTCACCAAAGACCTCGCCGAACCTGATAGATTGGACTTATATGTTGATGTTTGTAGTTGATATACATTTACATAGTTTGTGATTAAGTTTTAGATGTATGCATTCCAGTATGATTGATAATGAAGCTTTCACCATGTAAAATGAGTTAGTGAGATGTTATGTGGAAATACATGGAAATGTGTGGAATGTATACCCTAACTAGTTCTAATGCATCCCGTACACAATGAAATGTATGTTTAGCTAATGTGCACACTTCATAGCACCACATTGACTCTAGACCATAGCTTGGTCGATGAGTGTGAAGATCCAAGACCACACGTTTGCGTCTTGTGATTAGAAATGTGAGTGATGTGAACTTCACATCTAGTGAGGAGACTGGCAGGACTGAGTTGAGGGAGTAGCTAACCCAATAGACTCTCTTTTGCCCGAGGGCATTGTGCCAAGGATCAGAGAAAGATCTCTGTAGCTTTGTCAAGTTTCATGTTTTCCTAACACATGAAGAACTTAGAGATGAGTTTAGTGGTGGCAAACCTGGTAGGAGGCACTGCACAGTTAAACTTGGTGTGTGAGTCTTGTTTGATTATGTTAGGCAATTCCTCATTGCCCATAGACATGATTGTCCTTGATATGCATGAGTTTGAAATCATCTTAGGAATGGATTGGCTAGCTGCACATCATGTGCAGATAGACTGCCACAACTGAGTTGTCTCTTTTTTAACTCTAGAGGGTGATCTAGTGGAGGTGATGGGTTCGAGATCCGAAATGCCCAACTTAACTGCCTGTTTAGATCTTCGGTCATTGAAGAGAAGAAGAATTGGGAAGGGATCCCTGTTGTGAATCAGTTTGGCAAGGTGTTCCAAGATAGCGGGAGCATAGCCCATTGCACTACCGACATACCGGATGGCACCCATTAAGTTGACTGAATTGAGGAAGCAGTTAGACGAGTTATTGGCTTTGCAGATCATTCGGCCGAGTTCTTCACCTTAGGGAGTGCCTGTTCTCTTTGTGAAGAAGAAAGACGGGTCTCTTAGACTGTGTATAGACTACCGAAAGCTAAATCAAGTTACAATGAAGAATAAATATCCATTGCCGCGCATTGACGAATTGTTCGACCAATTGCAAGGAGCATCTTACTTCTCGAAATAGATCTTAGATCCGGCTATCACCAATTGCGGATTAAGGAAGAAGATGTACCGAAGACGGCGTTCAGGACGAGATATGAACATTTCAAGTTCATGGTCATGCCATTTGGGCTGACTAACGCCTCGACAACATTCATGGATATGATGCAAAGAGTTTTCAGACCCTATCTAGACAAGTTCCTTGTAATATTCATCGACGACATTCTGATCTACTCCAAGTCGAAGGAAGAACATGAAGAGCACCTCGGTATTGCCTTGCAGATCTTAGCGGATCACCAGTTATACGCGAAGTTTTCTAAGAATGAGTTTTGGAAGGGCGAGGTGAAGTTCCTAGGACATGTAGTGTCTAAGGAGGGTATCACGATGGAACTTAGCAATGTAGAAGCGGTTTCTAGTTGGGAGTTGCCCAAGAACGTTTTAGAGATTCGTAGTTTCCTTGGTTTGGCTGGTTACTACCAGAGATTCATCGAAGGTTTCTCGCGTATTGCATCGTTGTTGACCAACCTCACTCGGAAGGATGTAAAGTTTATTCGAGACGACGCTTTCCAGGCAGCTTTCACTACTCTTAAGGAGAAGCTCACCACTGCACCAGTTCTCACCATTCCTGTTAGCGACATCGAATTTGTGGTCTACACCGACGCGTCATTATCCGGGCTTGGATGTGTTCTAATGCAAGATGGCAAGGTTGTAGCGTATGCATCGAAGCAATTGAAGACGCACAAGAGGAACTATCCCACACATGACTTAGAGCTTGCAGCGATCGTGTTCGCACTAAAGATGTGGAAGCAACACCTTGTCGGCAAAACCTTTGAAGTATTCTCTGATCATAAGAGCCTCAAGTACCTATTCTCTCATAAGGATTTGAATATGTGACAGAGAAGATGGATGAAGCTCGTGAAAGACTACAACTTCTCTCTTCAGTATCATCCGAGCAAGGCCAATGTAGTAGCGGATGCGCTCAGCCGAAGACCTAAAAGTGTCATGTCTCACTTGCTAGTTCAAGAATGGAAACTCTATGAAGCACTTGCAGATTTCAACTTCATTGCTCGTTAGTTTAGACTTGGTGCGAGATTGTGCAACCTAGTGCAAAGCCATCACTCAAGGTGAGGATTATCGACCTTCAAAAGGATGAGAAGTGGATGCAAGACTTAGCCGCAGACGAGGAACGAACCAATTGGACCAAGGCCGAAGACGGAAGCATCAGATTTAGAGGGTGACTTTGTGTCCGCATGACGAAGATCTGAAGAATGAGATCCTAGCTGAAGCTCGTAGGTCGCGCGATATTCTATTCATACCGACAGAACTAAAATATATTACGATCTTCAGCGCAACTATTGGTGGAGTTGAATAAAGGTCGAGATCGGAGAGTTCGTGACCAAGTGCGTCATTTTTCAAAAAGTGAAAGCAGAGCATCAGAAGCCGACAGGAACACTTCAACCCTTACCCATTGGGGAGTGGAAGTGGGAGCATATATATATCCATAGATTGAAATGGGACTTCCCAAGACTCGCAACAACCACGACATGATCTGGGTGATCACAGATCGTTTGACCAAGTCAGCACACTTCTTAGCTACAAATACTACGATGAACACCGACAACTTGGCAAGACTATACGTGAAAGAGATCATTCATCTACATGGAGGGCCTATCACTATTGTTTCAGATCGCGGTTCGCAGTTCACTTCATGATTATGGAAGAGCCTGCATAATAAGGCCTTGGGACGCAACTCAACTTCAGCACCGCCTTCCGTCATCAAACAGATGTTCAGACAAAAAGGGTGAACCAAGTACTTGAAGATCTCCTGAGATCATGTGTTCTAGATTTCAAGGGTAGCTGGGAAGACCATCTTGCACTAGTGGAATTCTCATACAACAATAGCTATCAGACGAGCATCGGGATGGTACCATTTGAAGCTCTTTACGGTAAGGGGATGGCACCATTTGAAGCTCTCTACGGAAGATCCTGCCGATCCCCTTTGTGTTGGAATGAAGACAATGCTCATGTTCCGTTGGGACCCGAAGTTGTGGTCGAGACAACTGAGAAGATCAAGCTGATCAGAGACCGACTACTTACAGCGCATCATCGACAGAAGAAGTATGTGGACGTGAGAAGAAGGAAGTTGGAGTTCATGGTGGGAGACTGGGTAATCCTTAAGGTCTCACCGACCAAAGGAGTGTTCAGATCCAGTAAGAGGAGCAAGTTGGCGCCAAGATATATTGGACCCTTCGAGATCACCAAGAGGATTGGAGAGGTGGCTTATTGAGTGTTACAACCTTCCTCTATGGATTTAGTGCACGACATCTTCCACGTGTCCATGTTGAGGAAGTACCACCCGGATCCAGCTTCAGTGATTGATTGGTTGACCATGACAATTCGTGAGAATGCCACTTATGAAGAACATCCTATGGAGATCTTAGACTAGAAAGAGCAAGTGCTTCGGAACAAAGCCATAGCAAATGTGAAAGTCTTGTAGAACAATCATGGGACGTCCGAAGTGACTTGGGAACTTGAAGACGAGATACGAGCTAGATACCCGTAGCTTTTCTCTTGAGGTAAGTAAATTTCGAGGACGAAATTTCTTTGAGGATAGACTGTAACGACCTAGACCATCTAAATTATGTTTATTTATATTTTAATCTTTGTTGTGATTCTACCTCTTGATTTGATCACCAATCGGATTTAATCTGACCATATGACCATGCATGATGTGATTGTTTGCTCTTAGTGCTCTATACCATAGCTTAGCCCTTGTGTGTTTGGATTTATTGGCTAAAATTTAATTTTGTTGGGATGAGGTGTATGGTTGAGATTAGAGTAGTTGTGTTTGAATGGCTTAGATTTAAGTGATCGTGATTAAAGGCTAGGATTAGAGTGGTTAAATTTGAAAGGCTAAGATGAGGACACTTGGCATGGTAGTTGGTTTGAATGAGAGAGAAAGAGAATCTCATGGGATTCTCTCTCATTTGGTTTTTGTTGATTTTGATTGCTTGAGAGAGGTAAGTGAATAATTTCATGAATGTAACTAGATTTATCTTAGATTTCTAAACATTTTCCTTTACTTTGCATGTTCATAACATGTGTTAGATTGTTGAAGAATAAATTTGATGTCTCATTGTTTCATGTTAGAGTAATGTTAGGTTTTGGAATGGATTTATGTTGGTTTAATTGCATAAAAAATACACTTGAATGTTTTATTAGGTTGTGAATGTGATTTGGGGAAACCCCGCCCCCCCCCCCCTGTTTTTAGCCTGTTCACGACGTTCGGCGGCCACCTCAATGCGCCGAACAGGTCGCCAAACAATTTCTGGGCAAAGGGCGGACTACTAGGCTAGCCTAACAGGTCACCGGGTATGAATGTCACTAGTTAGGTCGCTAAGTATCAATTCGGCCCGCCGAAACTGGCTTCGGTGCGCTGAAGAGGGCGCCGAAAAATAGCTCCCTAGAAATGTCGTCGAATCTCAGAGAGGTCTGCCGAAGAGGTCGCCAAGGCAAGCTTCGGTGCGCCGAAGACCTAGCCAAACCTGATAGATTAGACTTATATGTTGATGTTTGTAGTTGATATACATTTGCATAGTTTGTGATTAATTTTTATGATGTATGCATTCAAGTATAATTGATAACACCATGTAAAATGAGTTAGTGAGATGTTATGTGGAAATACAAGGAAATGTGTAGAATGTATACCCTAGCTAGTCTAATGCACCCTGTACACAATGAAATGTATGTTTAGCTAATGTGCACACTTCATAGCACCACATTGACTCTAGACCATAGCTTGGTCGAAGAGTGTGACCCTATGTTCTGAGACCACACGGTTGCGTCTTGTGATTGGAAATGAGAGTGATGTGAACTTCACATCTAGTGAGGGGACTGGCAAGACTGAGTTGAGGGAGTACCTAACCCAATAGACTCTATTTTTTGTCTGAGAGCATTGTGCCAAGGATCAGAGAAAGATCTATGTAGTTTTCAAGTGTCGTGTTTTCCTGAGGGATACCTCATGTGGGTGCAAGCCTCGGTAGATTACCATTGATAAAAAATAAGTGGGGGGAGTGTGCCTCCTAGATTGAAAGCCCTTAAAACTATGTTGTACACATAGAATAGCTCTATTCCCGGATAGAGACTGGATCAAGAGGAAACATGCCACCTTGAACAGAGTTGCATTTGCACAGCATGCATAATAAACGATTTACCACATGCATTGCATTTGTTATGTCTTCCTTATTGCTTGAACTAAGAGTATTGTGAATGTTTGGTCTCTAGAATAATCTTATATATTCCTGAAGTTATTTACTTACTGGCTTTATAGTTCATGCTTTTTAACAAACATTTCAGGACCTTTAGAGGAGACCGTTGTTGATGAGAACGCTGCTAGGGAGGAGGTCTATGAAGAAGAAGACGACTACTTCGACTAGTGAACAATTGTAATGTCTATAAAGTGTTTTTGTACATACTCTGATATTTTGGGATTGTTATTCTTTTTAGGGATACTTGAGTTGGTATCAACAGTAAATCTGATTTTAAACCTAGAGCTGTATTTTGTTTTCCGTTGCTTACATTGTAAATATTTATAGCAAGCATTTTTATATTTTCAGTTTTTTTTTGTGAATGAATGTTTATTCACTCCTACTTTAGCTATGAATCGACTACCACTCCCTTTCCCAAGGGAGTGAAGGTTACAATCTAGACCTCGCTTGGGCCTCAAGCAAACTCATAGGTTTGGATTTTGACAATGTTGGTCCAATTGGATGCAGATGGGATACCGATTGGTTCAAGTGTAGCAAAGTTTGCTAACTTTGCTGGTACATTAGGAAGGGATGGACAGCTAATACAACTAGATGTCCAACCATGGAGAGAGGATCCATGACTCACTCTAGATTGTGTATGGCAGATGGTACAAGTATAATTTTACTACTGCTTAAATATTGTCAGTTTGTTTATTTATTGGGACTATCTAATGTCCATGTAATAACTCAACTTTCCTGGTTTGTGCAATGTAGGATAAATTTGAGGTCCCAGATGATCTCCGTGACTATATGATGAAATCCATCAGCAAGAAGTGGATGGACTGAAAGTTTGAGCAGAAACGCCATATATTTGACGCATGCATGACAGATGCAGAATGTTATGCACATCGTCCAGATGCCAATCCAATTGAGAAATGACAAAATCTGATTGCCTTCTAGAATTCCGAGAAGGGCAAGGTATAATGTATTTACAATATTTTCAAGTTCCTTATTATCATGGACTACATATTAGAGTAAACAATAAACACCTATTTCTTGTTGATTATGTGATGCAAAAAAGAAGCATTACAAATAAGGCACAAAGATCTTTGCTAGGGTTATAGAGGAGGTAAATTTCTCATGTTTACTTATTTACATAGTAGTTTTTTTTTTACAATCTTACATATCTGTACCTTCTGCCATACAAAGTTAAGAGCTTTTTTTGGTGTGTAATAGCTAGTAAGGATTGGTTTTGAGCTACCGATGCCTCGAGCAAATGTCTTTTAGTTGACATATGTGCACAAGGATGGATCTCCGATCTGTGATCTTGTGATCTGGCAGCTGATCTCTCTCATATTTATGTAAGTTTCTGCCTTTGTTTTGCTGATATTAAGACAACTTTGTTCATGCATGTTAGTTGTTCTTTCTGTAATTATTAAACCTCAATAGTTGTTCTTTTCCTATAAATTTTTATTTGCTTCAGGAGACAAATAGATCTCTTTTCCATCTGATATTGCTTAATTTATAGTACTTTTTAAGTAGAACTTCTTTTAAGCCTTTGGATGAAAATTGAGAGATTATGTGGCTCCTCCAAGAGAATGGCCAAAGCCTTATCCTTCACAAGTGACTATAATATGTGGGAAAACCATAAATGTCTCCTGAAGAGTCATCAATGATATTATTAGGTTCTCTCAAAAGTCATCAAAGATAGGTTCCTGATGCTTGTAAGCTCAGAAAATATCAGGTATGAGAAACTGCTGAACTGAAGTAAGGTGCTTGTGCCTCTCCCACTAAATTGAGGGTCATCTAAAAACAAAAGTTGGAAGCATGGTTTTATAAAATCTGAAAGAAAAAAAAATTATCATAACTGCTATCAACTTTAGGAGGATACAACCTATGTCACACAATCCGTGGATAAGGGGGGGCGTTTCCACGCTTAGAACGCAAATCCGCGTTGTAAGCTTGGAAATGTCCCCATTTGACTTTATATATGCGGATTGAGTAAAATTGTAAACGTAAAGGAATTTTCTAGTAATTTTAGGGGGGTTTTACGAAAATATAAAAGTAGATATGTTTTATACTACTTTCTAGTATATGGATTAAATAAAACTGTAAAAATAAAAGGGTTTGCTTGTAATTTGTTGAAGGTTTTCATGAAAATTTTAAAAATAGATCTGTTTTATACTGAAAATAAGGTAAATTGAAATATTTTTTGTATTATTTTCTTTTGTTGTAGAAGTGGTTGAGCATAAAAATGGAAATTGAAATATTTTTATATATAAATTATAATTTGTATGTATATATACAATATATATACAAACGCTCTATGGGCACTCTGGACTACAAGTTATTTTTCAAGTTTGGCACTCTCGCTCCTGCACCCACTCGGCGTTCTGGTGATTGCCACTTGTTTCTCAAACTGATGCATTCTTGTTATTTTCACTTGTGAAGTCCTAGGGGAACTACATAATCATTATTCCTACTGGATTTTCATACATGTATGTTTTGTATATTGAGTTATGACTAGAAACCTAAAATATGGTCTAAGGAGTTGGGGTGTAAAGGTGGAAAGGCCAACAAGAGAAGGTCAATCCTATGGAACTTATCCCCTTCTGCCATTTGTTGGTGTGTGTGGAAAGCAAGAAACAATAGATCCTTTGAAGGTAGGGAATCAAGGGTGGAGATCCTGTCAGCGAAGGTGCCATTGCTTTTATTCTTTTGGATTTCAATAATTCTGGAATTTAGAGATGTCTCTTATTCAGTTTTCCAGCAGCATTGGGGGGAAATATTGGGCAATGTAATTAAGTTTGTTTTAAATCCGGGGTGCCCATATTTCTATAATTTTTGTATATCTTTGCCAGATGTACACTGTTTGTGTACCTCTTGGCTCTTGGTTGTACAGTAACAGGTTTACGCATATATAAAAAAGTACTTACTGAAAAAATTCAAACATCTTACTTGATATGAATTTCTCTGCCAGAGTCTGTGATTATGTGATGTAGGGTCAAGAATAAGATATTTGATGAATCTGGCTCAGAACACACAACCTTCTAAAGTTGCTATAGTTTTAGGAAAAACCTTAAAACAATAGGAATAAAAAGAGAAAATTTCTCAATTTAATTTCAAAAAATATTCAATAATTAAGTCTCTACCATCACTTCCCTATTTATAAGAAAATCATATCTACAAAAAAAAAAAAAAGCAGTCCTAAAAGAAACAGAAAACTGCTAAAAAACAATCTTAAAATAAATAGAAAATTGCTAAAATAAATAATACTAAAAGAAATAGGAAACTACTAAAAGCAATCCAAAAAGAAATAGGAAATTGCTAAAAGAAAAGATATCCTAAAATAAATAGGAAAGTGCTAAAAACAAGCCTAAAAGAAATAGGAAAGCAAAAGTTACTAAAACTCATAATACTTCGGAGGCTGTTTTGAGGGTCTAAACGAATTTAAATGGATAATATGTATCGCACAACTCTTTTAAATCTTGTCGAGGGATTTTCGAAATGGTATTATAGGCCCAATTACGACATCAAAGCCGAAAGTTATGCTCGTTTGAAGCCACAGTGCACGTGGTGCATCTTATTTCGATCCACCTCTTCTAAGTAATCATCCGCAGTCACCTCTACTACATTACTCTTCCCAAGTGGGAGAGAATTCTCCCTCGAATTCACAACGTTATCATCGTAAGTATCCCCATAATACGGCACAAGGTGCTTCACTTTGAAAACGCCAGCCGTATGAATATGACTTGGTAGCTTCAAACAATAAGCATAAGGATTGATCTTCTCAATAACCTTCAATGATCCAATCTTCCTTGCAGCAAGCTTGTTGTACTCTCCAATAGAAAACCTATCGTTGATCAAGATAGCTCATTCATTATCACTAACATTGAACTCTACATGACGTCGTTTCTGATCAGCTGCAAACTTGTATTTTGCACTGGAGTCTTGCAGATTTTTTGAACATCCTCATGGATATTAGTTGGCTTCGGCCACTGTCTCACTGCGTCCACCTTAGAACCATCCATGAAGATGCAATCTTTGGAGATAACATATCCAAGAAATAACACCGTGTCTTTCATAAACACGAACACTTATTAAGGGCCACATAAAGTTGCTCCCTTTGCAAAACTGAAAGAACCTCTCTAAGGTGTTGCCCATGCAGATTAGGGTTAGCACAATAAATCAAAATACCCACAAAGGCACTAATGAAGGGTCTCAACACTTGGTTTATGACCCGTATGAAGGTGCTAGGAGCATTGGACAATCTGAACGGCATTACTAACCACTCATAGAACCCCTCACGAGTTTGAAGGTGATCTTCCACTTGTCTCTAGGACATATTCGAATCTGGTGATAACCACTTTCAGGTCCAGTTTACTAAAAACAGTAGCTCCACCCAACTGATCTAATAAGATTCAGTCGGGGAATCAAAAATATGTACTTAACTATGATCTTATTTATGGCTCAACTATAAACGCACATATGCCAACTACCGTCCTTCTTTGGCATGAGCAATGCAGGTACATCACAAGGGCTGAGGTCTCACGAATGTGACCCTTTCGTAATTGTTCCTCCACTTGCCACCATAACTCTTCATGTTCCTTGGGGCTCATGCGATAGTGTGGTTTGTTAGGCAGATTGGAACGCAAAATCCGATCAATCTGATGTTGTATATCCCGTAGAGGTGGTAACTCATCAGGGAAGATTTCAGGGAATGAACTCTGAAACTCCTGAAGTAATGATTTCACAACTTTTGAAACAGATCCACCAAACTCCTCCCCCATACCAACCAGTATATACATCATCCCCATCTCCTGTCTCCCTCATAAATCTACCCATAGAGCCCTTTTCAACTGTGATTAAGGCACAATCTCCTTCTGGGACATGAGTATAATTCGAGTATTGTCCCACATGAAGCTATAAGTATTTTTTTTAACCCTCGTGTGTAACATCTCTATCGTACTGCCATGGCCGTCCCAACAAAAGATGACAACCATCCATAGTAACAATGTTGCACTACACTTTATCCCTGTACTTCAAGCCAATAGAAATGTTAATTCAACAACGCTTAGTAGCTTTTACGTCATTACCTTTCTTAATACAAGACAACTTGTAGGGATAGGAGTGTTGTGTAAGTTCCAACTTCAGCTTTTGAGCAACTTCTTCTGCCAGTACGTTCTCACAACTGCCTGAATGAATAACGAGTTGGAAAACTTTACCGCCAATGTTACAAGTGGAGTGAAAGATGTTGTGACAAATCCATCTGTCGTTCCCTGTTTCCTTTGGAGTGAGAAAGATCCTCCGCGTCACCAGAATGAACCCTTGATCACCCTTAACATACTCTTCTGGAGGGTTCTCTTCATCGAATATAGCATCCAGGTCAAGTTCATCTTCTGGTTCCTTGTCAAATTCCTCACCTTTCACGAACAACCCTTTATCAGGTTTAACTTTTTCTACATTCGTTTGCTCGATGGCCTGGTTCTTCGCGCTTGAAACACTTTATTCTCACACTATTGAATGGTTTGTTGTTGTTGACTGAATGCGTCAAAGAGCTCTAGCATGTGCCTCAGAAACAGAAAATAGATCAAATAAATTCAAGGTATCTTGGAATTATTAACACAAACCTCCAATATATCTAGATGCAAGTAGTTCTTAAGATTTGGCTAGGTCATTGCAAGACACCAATTGATAGAATTCATTGGTGTAATCGTCTACAGATCTTGCCCCTTGGCAAAGGTTCTGCAAACATTGATATAGAACTCTTGTGTAGTTATGGAATAGAAAAGCTTAGCGCATGTGCTTCTTGAGCTTTTCCCACTAACTAATCTTTCCCTTACCTTGTCTGGTTCGAGTAAGTTTGGACGGCTGCCACCAAGTAAAAGCACGTCCTAGGAGTTAGTAGTCACTAAAGGAACTCGTCTATCATCGGGAATCTCCTTGAAATCTAGAATCACTTCCACAATGTTAATCCAATCCAGGAAATCTTCTGGTTGCATACCGCCATGGAAATCAGGCATATCAACCTTCAATCCAAATTCCTAACGCCTTGAATTAAAATCATCTCTCCTCCTTGGGTCGACTTCTACAAAAGGATTTTCGGATTCGGTATCCTACTCCCGGTTCTGACGCGCGTTCAAAGCGGTCATCTGCTGGGTTAGGATCTCGATCTGTCGTGTGAATCTTGCTACACCATCACGCTCGTAAACTTCTTTCAAATGATCATTTCTCCCACCACGTCTGTGAGGCGGCATATCGACGCTAGCTCTGATACCAACTGATGTAAGGTGAAGAAGAAGAGAGAGTTGATGAATCCGGCTCATAACCTTCTAAAGTTGCCATGGTTTTAGGGAAAACCTTAGAAAAATAGGAATAAAAAGAGAAAACTTCTCAATTCAATTTCATAAAATATTCAATGATCAAATCTCTACAATCGCTTCCCTACTTATAAGAAAATCCTATCTAAGAAAAGCAGTCCTAAAAGAAACAGGAAACTGCTAAAAATCAATCCTAAAAGAAATAGAAAATTGTTAAAAAGCAATCTTAAAAGAAGTAAAAAACTGTTAAAAGTAATCATAATAGAAATAAGAAACTGCTAAAAGAAATGCAATCCTAAAAGAAATATGAATGTGCTAAAAACAAGCCTAAAAGAAATAGGAAAGCAAAAGTTACAAAAACTCATAATACTTTGGAGGTTGTTTTGAGGGTCTAAATGACTTTAAATGGCCAACAGGCATCTCACAACTCTTATATCTCATTAAGAGATTTCGGAAATAGCATTATAATCCCAATTCAAACACCGGAACCAAAAGTTATGCTCGTTTGAAGCCACAATACGTGCGATGCATCTTAATTCAATCCAATACTTCTATGTAATCATCCGCGGTCTCCTCTATTATATCATTATTAGTTTTCTTCCTTGGCGTCCCAAGAGAGGATAGGCCTTTTGGGGTAGTAGATGATGAGTATTGGGTTCAAGGAGCAGCAGTTCGCAAGGCAAGTGAGGTTTATGGATTTATCTTCACCATCCTCATCTGACTCTCCTTGCACATATTCCTGGTGATCAAAAAGGTTTGCTATTTGTTTCTGATTTCTTGTGAATATTGTAATGGAGATGAAGAACTGTGATGTTCTTGATGCTGGTACTGTTGCAATTTGTGCAGAAAAGTTTTTTTTTCTTGTTTTTTGCGAACTTGTATTTGGGTATGTGGGTGTTGTTGGATAGGGATTCTGGTTTTGTTCTATTAAAGTACAAAGAGAAAAAGTTGTTTTGTTTTGGGATTATGAGGATGATGCTTGTGAAAAGGGTATGAACTCTGAAGTGGGGAAAAGAATACAAGGCACGTACAAGGGTATGTGTCATGTATTCTTTGGACTGAATTAAGTCCCTGTTCTTTAGTGTAGAATGGGGATATTTTGGGGTGCTTTTCAATTAATTCCTTATTTGTATAATTTTTTTTCGGTTAGTCATTGCAATCTCATTTGACTAAATCATCTTGTGTGAATCCATCGACTTGACACTCAAAAGTCCAATAGATGGGAGGTTTTCGGCTTTTCGATGGGACCCAAATCCAATTTAATCTTTAATTGGACGGTGATTGAGCACTCGTGAAACTGCCCGTTGTTGTTTTGTAGATTAGTCTCTTTATTATGAAATAATTAAGGTTATATTATAATGATTAAGGCCCACACTCATGTAAGGATTAGTATATGACAATGTTGGCTATAGTGATTATGAAGGTCTAGTGCTCTTTTAAGATATATATATATATATGATTTCATGATCAAACATTTTGTATATCTTTTTTTTGCATGCAGAGGGACATGGCAGACTTGAGGCCGACATTTCCGGAGGGCTAGCAGGATAGCACGGCCCGTGATGACATCTATGCTTAGGTCATGAGACCCAGAGGTGCGCGAGCGTATCCGTGGTTTAGGGTTGGGACATACACCAGCCAGATTGTGACCAGGTTCCTCGCGCTAGTCTAACATGACTCGAGATGCGAAGGTTTCTACCTTACAAGCCGGTCTAGAGGAGATGGCTGCTCAGCTAGCTCAGAGGGATGAGGAGATGGTTGCTCAGCTAATTCGGAGAGATGAGCAGATGGCTGCCGAGCTAGCTCAGAAGGATGTTGTCTAGGCCCAAATGAATGCTCAGCTGGCTGAGTTGTAGCGCTTGGTACTCAGGATGACTGGTCAGGTAAAATCTAGATCTTATATCTATATTCTTTAGTTATATTTGATTTTTAATTTCATATAAGCATGATAACTAAACTAGCTTATATAATCTGTATTGTATGGTGGAAGAGAGCAAAGGCCCTGAGATGTTGGTGATCAGGATTGACAGCGAATTCGCTATACACTCACGATCCTTGTCGGCCATTTTTCTTCATTAGTTTCATTATATTTACTTTGACATTTGTATATTATATAACATTTCACGTAATAGACTTGAATTGTGTTTGTTTTGATTTCTTAAATATTAGTTCATTTGAATGCAACCTATGTCCTCCCGTTCTTTGGGATGTTGGTAGGGCATCCCCTCAAATGAGGGCTTGGGTGGGGG
>JAUPMG010002157.1:0-16102 GCA_031762675.1 Pachysandra terminalis | reverse complement strand
TTTAGGTGCTCATCTTGTGCGCCTGTTTGTTGTTTTTGTTGTTTTTCAGCTAGATATATACAATCTTGGTTATTCATCAAAAAAAACATAAAGTATGGGTAACATATATCTACTCACTCTTGTCATATAGGGTATGCATGAACTATCAATCCAAACTTTGACTAAAAATGAAAAATTTAATCCAAATTTTTCAACTAGTAGATTCCACCTATGGGATTTTCGATGTCACGAATCAGCCAAATTTGGTAGAAGTATAACAATAAATTAATGGATGTTCTTGGCCTGCGAAACACGGGATCAAAAAGGTCCATTTATTGATCAGAATTGTGGTCTCATATATGGATCCTACCAGTTGAATAACACAGATTAGAAATATTATGCACCTATTTTCTGAATATTTTTTGATGGTTATAAAGTTCCTTGGACATTCTTCATTCAATAGTTTGGGAAACATCCTTTATTTGATCTCTTCCATCTTTAAGACTTTTAACATGACTCTGATGTCACCCATTGTTTTGGATAGGAAACAAAATTTCACTGAGGTGGCAAAAAATACAAAAAACGGAAGAGATTTCCCCTCAAAAAAGAAAAAGCACGGAAGAGATTTCCCCTCAAAAAAGAAAAAGCAAATGAAGCCCCCTTTTCAAATATTCATTGACCAACATCTCTCACCTATACATAAAATTTTCCTTACATTAGAAAATTCGGGCAGCAAATAACTCCAAATAATGAGCTGCTATCCCATCTCTGATCTCGCACTTATTGCATCTAACATCTATGTCCCATCTTCCTCCCTCCATAGAAAGTTCAGAAGCATATTTCTAATTGTTACATCCATTTAAATTAAACCCAATTGCGTATTTTGATCTCAATTAATTTCTAACTACGACAACTTCTACTAGGATTGAAAATAAAACTCCACTACCAATAAATATCTAGACTAAAGAAACTCCAATTTTGAATAATTATAAGCTCAAAGAAAAATAGGCTGCAACAAAGCAGAATACAAAATTGTTACAGAAAGGAAAACTGAAATTCCACGACTTTTAGAAACTCTAACTACACTTTCTGACCTAAAAATAGTAAAATATCCAACATGAAGGACTTTGCAACACTGTTCTTTTACCAAATCAATCAACTAGTAATTTCCTCACTTCTGTATCATGTCTGTATGCAATCCACAACTTGCTCGTATCATGTCCAAATTTGCAAACCACCTTTGGGTAGCTAATCAAATAAGCTCTCTAGTACTATTTAAACCAAGGCATTCAAACACTTTGGATGTAGAAAGGAAAGCATCAAATGACATAAATATAGACTGCTTAGGATGCACAGTAACATATCCTTGCAATTCTTTTTTCTTCTTTACAGTCTCGAAGAGGACGTTTCTCCTCTATCTGATCTAGACCTTCATCTCAGCACCTTTTTCAAAAATCTGCCATCTTTTTTTTTTTTTCAATAATGTTGAAGGCACCACTATCGCCTCGAAGGACAGGGAATTCTTGAGTTGACAGGAACAATCCATAGTGGGTCTTCTCAGTCTTCTTATTATTCTTTGATGATGAGTGACACCGAATAATACTATCCAAGTGAAATTTAATTGCTATAAGCTAATGCTACCTTGAGTATGACCCTCATATGCCCTGTATTCTTGCAAAAAGAGACAACGGCGGATAATATCACAAAATAGAATATGGCGTTACTTACTAGATGCACCAAACATACAGTTGACATAATATTTATCCATATCTCTTCGCTTATTGTCATTTACCAACAATATTTAATGCTACCAACTCTCCTTTCTCAGAAGATCGGGACTTCACAATGCAACATTGGGGAGGTTTTCATTCTTGAATAAACCATTTGTCATTAAAGGGAGAATATCATGGAAGATCCAAATATACACAGTTCACTTAGGTTTACCGATAGAGGGAGGGAGGGAGGGAGAGAGAGAGAGAGAGAGAGAGAGAGAGAGAGAGACCTTAGCCCCCTGCTATCCTGAAAATATAATAGCACTTGACTGGAAATCCTTCATCTCAAAAGAAATCAAAATACCAGTTATTGGTATAAAATCAAAAACACTAGAAGTCAGATTTCACCAGCAATAAAGTGAGAATCATAAATGGAGCCAACAATATTGATTTTTGTTACTTGTTGCACATTACCTATTATTCTATCACCAGCCAACAATTAAAGTTCATCTATCGTAAAAGAGAATGCTTTGTTCAGTTACCATCAATTGCATTAACTTAGTATATTGAGAATGCTTATTCCTCTACTACACTTCTCTATACTTCAAAAAAAAAAAAAAATTACTATTATAATTTCTTTTGTTGTTGTTGTTGTTGTTGTGTGTGTGTGTGTGGGGAGCATTTGAATACAAGTCAGAAGAATGTGTCACTATCTATGTAGACAAAAATTAGGCCACAGTCTGTACATTTATATGCTATTAATGGATCATACCGTGAGTAGCTTGTACAATATTGACTCCACATCTTCTCCAACATAACCTGCCTGCAAAAGCAGTACTTGCAGGTTTCAGTTAATCAATTAAACAACCAGGAAAGTTCCCACTGCTAATCAAACAGATGCATGAAGAAGAATGTTAGGCGACTACAAAGCAGAACATTCATAGAATTAACATAAAAATAATGAGGATTTTGAGAAGCATGTGAGAGAGACGAAAAAGGATAAGAAAAGGAACGAATATGTACAAGAGAGTCTAAGAGTAACCTAAATATGTGAAAAAATAAAACCAGTTGAATTAAATTGATTTATAAAATGAATAAAAAAACAGTTGAATTGGTCTGGGCAACCCCGCCAATGCCTCTTTTCTTTTTTGATAATTAACAAGATTTTATTGAATGGCAAGTAATAAAGGTACAACATATGGCTGTCCGAGGTGGACAGCCAAGTAAAGCACTACAACACACATAAAAATAAAAACAGTAGTCAAAAAACGAAGAACAGAAAACGAAACCAACTACATCCGTCACCTCCCTCCTATCATATCCTCCATAAGGATCCCAAAGAAGAATGACTCTCACCTAGCTCCTCTCACTAAGCAATCCACCATTGTGTTCCCCAAACGTGGAGTGTGTGAAAACGATGTAAGCCTTCCCTCTGCCACGTATTTCACCTTCCTCAAGTAATGCAAAAATCGTTAAGCAATCCGCCACTTTGTTTGCCAATGCTGTTTTTTATTGCTATACATTTTGTGGATTGCTAGTCCAATCCTAGGTAGAGGAGGTTGCGTCAGGTTGGCAGCTGGCATAAACTTTTGCTAAATCTCTTATGACATAGATCCTAAACAATCATTTTGACCTTATGCTAGGGCATCCTCCAAAAATATGCACTGCAGCAGAACCCGGTTGTAGTAAGAAGTGAGCAATGTTAGCTAGGGAGTCTGCCATAAACAACATGTTGCAATAACGCCCAGTTTTAGTAATAAGTAGGTAAGGGTTGTCGCATCGAAGTACACAAACACAAATGAAGAAGCAAGTTCAAGAAAGTAGGAGTAACCTAACTACTTGGAATATATAAACCTTGACAAGGAAGCTATTAGAATTAGTAGATGTAATAGTGAGAAGGAAAATTATGTCACATCTCAAACCTAGAGATCTCATTAGAGTCCCTAAAGATTTGAAATATAACTCTCATCTCATTCAACATGGGAGTGGTAGTCAATACATTGCCAAACACATTAAATCCATTAAGATAATTATAAAATTCTGGAATTAAAATAACTTAAAAATATCCAATCACATAAACAGCGGAAATAAACTACTCCAAGTCTCATGCTTCAATCAAAATCCTACCAACTAATCAACTTTGATCCTAACTAATGATAAAATCAAATAAAAACCAATAAATCCTACTACAAAATCTACTGAAATCATAAAATAGTATTCTCATTATAACTAATCTCTTCATTGTACTCTTGCCCTCCGTCTTGATCCTAATCAACTTTGATCCTAACTAATGATAAAATCAAATAAAAACCAATAAATCCTACTACAAAATCTACTGAAATCATAAAATAGTGTTCTCATTATAACTAATATCTTCATTGTACTCTTGTCCTCCGTCTTGATCATTATAATCTACTTGTTCTCCATTTATAGATCCTGAAATATAGTTACTAGAAAGCGTAAGCTACACTTAGCTTGTAAGTAAACAAATCAAAACAGTATTTAAGAATAAATTAGGGATAAATCCACTATCCATTGGTATTCCCATAGACAAAAATAGAATGTTAGTTTATGTAGAAAAATATATGAAGTGATGTGCAATGCAATATGATATACTGGTTCAATTATTAATGAATGCAATGCATGTTCATGCAACAATATAAATAATCACCACATGTGATTCAAGCACAATCATATGAAATGCAATATGCATGCTGTTTGGCATTCGAATAGTGTATGTTCCACACTAGATCCAACCCCTGGCTATCCAAGATCCCCCGAATATATGGCCAAAATAGGGGGTTATTCTATGTGCGCACCATGGTTTCTAGGGATTCATCCGACCTAATGGGCACAATCCCCACTCTTATTTTTTATCACGGGAACGTACCAGGGCATCAGACAGAACTTCCCTTGTGAACCATACATTAGCTGTCTACTAACCAAATTTCACTCAGGCATCTGTCCAAATAACAAGATGTATATTTGGTCTATTAGGATAGCTAGTCCCTCAACAAATGCAAATCTGTCCATCCGGGACTTCCTCACTTATATTGAAATTTTCAGATTTCAATAACTCTCGATTATGTCCATAATTTCCAGAATATAGAAATATGGGGTAAAGTCAATGCATTAGACACAATCAAGGTCTAGATGCTCCATAGGCATATGTTGTGCAATGTGTATTGTGCAATTAACTAAGCACTCAATTGTGTATATGAACATGTGCAACATAATCTGTAAAATATAATCATAATATGCTTTAAGATGATACGAATCAAAATAAAAAATACACAGGTTGGGCAAACAAAGAAAAAGTCTCCTTAATAGGTAATTTATGTCATATATAGATCAAAATCAATTTCTAACACCACAAACAATCTCACTTGGGTATTTTAGATATGCTGATAAAATTTCATTTCAATCGGACAGAGTTACAATTTGGCAGTCCACCCCCAAGGGCCCCAACCTAACCGCTAGTCAGCCGACAGGTTTCGGTTGACCTAGCGATCGACCGAAGTTCCTCGGTTGGCTAACAAGTTACCAAAAATCAAAAACACATAGGCTCAGTCGACCGCCCTACCCGCAGTCGCCTAGCCAGAGGACCAAAAATCCAAAAACAACCGTGTTGGTTGGGTGCACGGTCGATCACTAGGTGACCGACACAAACCCAGAAAACTATCGGTCGACTCGCGATCGACCACTAGTTGACCGACACTCGGTAAAACCCAGAAAACTCTAAAAAAAACTCCACGAAGTCCTTTAAAGCAAAATTTTAATTAAATCATTCATCATGGAACCAAAATCCGAGAAAAACCTATAGTTTTAAATACAAAACAACTCACTTAACTTCCCTTGATCCTTGTATGATAATCAAACCCAGAAAATAACTACTTTGAACATACTTTGCTCAAGGAGTAGAAGTAGACTTTAAAGAGATAAGCTATGTCATACTCAAGGAATATCACATATATACCTATTTCATATCGAAAATAGAGTTTTATTTGAGTACTTACCTTGATTTATCGATGGTGTTGAGTATAACACCTTCTTCTTCTTCTTCAAAGTTTGAATCTTCTGCAAGTCTTCAATCTCCAGCCTTTGAACTTCTCTTCGGTTGTTGTACTCTTCTTCTCTCTTTTCTCTTCTCTTGGAATATGGTCCATACGTTTATGTCTAATGTTTATATAGATTTCTGTTCTTAGTTTCCATTAGTCTAGAAGTCCTTATTAGTTTAGATTTAGTATTGGTGATCAGGCGGTCTAATTAATCCCACTAAACACGTGGCATTATCTTAAGTGCGTGCATATGTATTTTCTGGGTATAGCCGCATACACTGAATCATTACTAAAGCAATTATATGCCGCACTTTCACTTTACACGTGCCAGCTGTCAACAGCAACTGCACGTTGATTATACCGTTTAACAAAAAGGTGATATTTGAAACGGCTCAAAGATATTTGACCGTCCTTATCACTGAAAAGGTAAACTTCTTTAAGAAGCAACCTCCGGAAAAATGGTTCAGTACACTGAATAACGTCATGTGTCCAAAATTCAAAAGACGCAGGTTAACCACCCCCGAAACAACCGAAGGACTAAGGATTCGCACTCCTTATAAGGCGGGAGGACATTATCCTTCTCAAAGGATAGAGACAGGGGTATGCTATTCCTAATGGACCCTCCAAACATATGAAACTCCAAATAAAATCTCGAAGTCACACTTTCTCATTCCCAAGAAGAGACTTCGAGTGAGTTTGTTACTTTATTTCATACTTTGAAGGTAATCCATTGGGGAGAGGCATTCAAAGGCACATTTTGTACCTTCTAACTCAGAAATCGCCCTCGGATCATATCCACAGACTTCGAAGGACTATTTGTTATATTCTATCTTAAAAGGAACTACGAAGAAGACATCTTTCCTTCTATTAAAATTCAACTCGAAGGCTAACCACCTCCAGATGGTGAACTCGAAAGCTAACCACCTCCAATGGTCAATTCGTCAAAGGTTAGTCACCCTAAAAAAGAATAAGGATTTTGTCACCTTCGAAAGACAAGGATATGGGTTTGTTACCCTCAATACACTCTTAAACTCATTAAAACTTCGAATACAACTTCAAAGTCAACTCTTATTTATCCGTAGGAATTGGCTTCGGATAATATTTTACATAACATATGTTGACTTCGAAAGTGATTCCTACTAAAGAGACCTTCGAAGGCAGGTTTATACTTTTATCTCCATGAAGCAATTCCTGAAGATATCTTTCTACGTACTTCGAGGGATTATCTCTCACACTTTACTGCAACGGAGTTTTTAAGGGAAGCATATCTACTTCTGATTTCACTAAGATCGAGTTGAAGGCACTCGAATTGGTTGTTGAAACTGGAAACTTTGAAGGATTCCAAGATAACTCTTCTTTACAGGGACTATTGATCATGAAAATGAATTACCTGCTGAGAAACTTAAATCTAAGATCTCTATATGGGTAATTCGAGAATATACTGGTCACCTTGTAAAAGCATGTAGTTATTTTAAACTTCCTTCAAAGACAGACAGCTGCCAAAAGGAGTTCCTTCGAGATGAACGAAGTCCAGAAAGATATTACAGCATTCAAGTAACTCCTTTACTTTAAAAAATGATTGGAATAGATTCCTCAAAATGAAACAACACATGATAAAATCTCAGCTACTTATAATATCTGTTATATGACTTATCTAAAGGGGGTGTTTTCTTATCTGGTATGGCGGCAAGAATGGAAACGTTGCTTTTAAATCTTTATGCATGCTACACGTGCCATATGATCCTTGATCTGCTAGATCTAAAGCAACCTATCATAGAGCAAGTTCACATGTTTGAGTGATTCATCCCACTTTCTAGAAATAACTTAGGCGTGTTGAAATCCACCAGCCTTTAAGATATACTTTAATGCATGGGGATATTTTAAAAGCACCTATTTGGACGCTTGTCTAAATGATACTTGTTCTAATTCAAGAGGATAGTCCCCCTATAAATAACAGTGAATATCCTTCAATAGAATTCGGGATCTAAGAAATTAACAGCTGGAAGACAACATTGAGTAGACATTAAAAGAGAAAGAAGAGAGTCAATCATATTCACGTATAGCTCTTGCATACGTGTTAAAAAATCCGAATCACTCGAACTCTGAGGTTTCTTGTTCTATGATATGCATTCTTCCTAACATATTTGATACCTCGGTATCCCCTCTTCTTGTCTCTTCCTTTGTTTTGAGAATGAACACTCTTGATAGAACGGTTGCGCGACGGTTTAGCCTATCTTGAGACAGACTCTCCGAACTCTTATCTCTAGCAATGTGATTGTATTGGTGAATTTTGAATATTATTTGTTAAGATATTTTAATTATTGTCCATTACATAACCTGCATCATCAGTATTAATTCTTAACCCTTCTATTAGATTAGTAAAATCCCAGTCATTAGATTAAGAGTCCTTGTTTTAGTTGAACTAATATTAATCCCTTTCTTAACTGATTCCTTGTTAGATTAGAAGTAGATTGAATTCCTTATTAAATCTCTGTCATTAGATTAGATTAAGAATTCCTACAAAATCTTAGAAGTATATTGAATTCCTTATTAAATCTCTGTCATTAGATTAGATTAAGAATTCCTACGAAATCCTAGCCCTACATTATAACTTATTAGAGTTATAATAGTGTGTGTTGCACTTAGTTTCCTACAATACAACCCACCAATCACAACAAGTCAAAGTCAAACATATGAGCTAATTTATTAAAATTGTAAATTACTAAAATTTTAAATTACTCCCTATTTTCTTATTAATTACACATTAACCCCTATGAATTAGTTTGGGTAATTACAAATTAATATAATGTTTTTACACGAGACTAAATGGAAAGGTGACAAGGATAAGAAGGTTGATTAGTATAGACTAAGGTACACATGAAAAGACAAATGGAATGGCCTTTAAAGTATTTGGGGGGTTACCTCTTAAGGGCAAGGTTATGGATTTTCTACCAAAAGGGAGAGTGGACAAGGATGCTTTATATGTTGGGACTCCCACTGAGGATATGGTGAGGGGGTCTGAGTAGTAGTTGTTGCCAACAAGCTAGTGACACGCAGGTCCCACTTGTTTTTCATTTTGTTGCGGCTTCTGTTTCATTTCTTTACCTTTAATCTCTTTTTTTTAGGCCTGTTTTCTACTCTTTATTCCATTTTCTCTTTTTTTGATAAGTATTCTCTTTATTCCTTTTTCTAACAACTAAATTTCATTATTCATCAAAAAAAAAAAGTAATAATAGAAATGGTGTAAGAATAATAATAGATAAGTACATGGATAATGTAGAATATGTATGAAGAACTAGCGATAGGTTAATGGTAGTTAATTAGTCTTAGGACAAGAGAATCCCAATATGCACCTCAAGTAGGATTAGAGAACATACTAAAACATAATTTTGGGAAGAAATCCTGACAGGGAGAAGATACTTATAGGAAAGAATTTAAACGGTCATGTTGGAGAAGAGAGTGTAGGATTGATAGAACACATTGAGTGGGCGAGGCTTCAGACAAAGGATTAAGATGGGGAAAGCAATTACTTTTGCAGTGGCTTACGAGCTTGAACTAGCAAATACTTTTTTTCAAAGGGAATTAAACATCTAGTAACCTTCAAGAGTGAACCAAATTGGATCCAAACTGCAAGCTATAAAAAAATGCTTTATGTAATTAATTCAAACTGAAAGTGAATGTGATTCAAACTAAAATATACATAAAAGTAAGAATCAAGTATCATATGTAATTCAAACTACAAGAATGCAAGTCAAACTAAATGATAACTCGATAATACGTTGGAGATGCCATAAATGATCAAACATAACTTGAATGTAACAATGTAAATCAAACAAAAATAAATAAATAAAAATAGAAATCAAGTAATATATCTGCTCCACTCATATCCAAAGAGAATGGCGGGCAGGCTCATCAGCATCATCTCCGTCTCTGCGTTGTCCCCCACCATAATATGTCTGCTCCACGTAGTTACAATACTGGGCCCAGGACATCATCCGATGATACCACTCTGTGTACCGGGAAACATATCTCTGATAATCCTCAAGAGTCATATGCACCAATACTCCCAAAAGGAGTATTGGGGGTAATAGGTCGTCACGGTAGTGACTGTGACAACACCTAGAACAACAGGAAGGCATCCATAGGAATCATACTCATATCCAGCAACAGCAGGGAATAGGGTATCTGAAAATATACCATACCCTATTCCTTTAACATAAGGCAAAGTGTCATAGCCTTCGTATCCGTAAGATCCGGACTCCCCCGACTCCTAGCTCTGATAAGATGGTGCTGGGTGGGGTCCCTCCTATCCTCCCTACCCTCTATATCCGGCATAGCCTCCATATCCACCGTATGATGCCGATAAGGAAGATCCATGCTGCCCACACCTCACATCAAAGCTCCCAAAGCTATAAGAGATGGATGCCTTACCCTGTGCTCCCAAATGTTTCTTCCCCTCACCCCGATGCTAAGATTGAGAAGGTTGGCTGGCTCTACCACGTGGAGGTGGTGCACCATGATCTGTATCCTGTGTGGCATAATCAAAACTCCCCTCTCATGTGAAAGAAGACATCCCTATCTGAACACCACTACCACCTTCTCCCCCGCTCGTGCCACCGCCACCACCATCATCATCATCCTCTCCACCATCATCACTAGCAGTACCTGACCCAACCACAACCACTACCAGTACCCTGACTCCTACCTCCACCACCACCCCCAATCCCACCACCAATACCCTGACTCCCACCTCCACTTCCACTCCCACCACCAGAACGTGCGGGTGACGGGGTGATGCGCACAGCCCTATCTAATGAGTCTTCTCCAATCTCTCCTACCTATGTCTCCATAACCCGATCCGCTTCAATCCCCATCTCTTCAGCAGCTCTGGTTATCTCTTCATTAGGGTACCCATCGGCCTGATCCAACTCAGAAGTACTAACCAAGTCATAAAATGGGTCGTCATCATCAGTCGTCTCCACTAGCAAGTCAACCGGATCCATCGGTAAAGCGCCCCCACTCTCATCCTCTCACTTTCATCCTCAAGCGCATGTTGTAGTGGCAGAAAACCAACTTCTGCAGCTCCTGATATGCCAATCTGTTATGTTGTTTCGTATGAATGACGACAAAAGTGCTCAAATTCCTCTCACAAGCTGAGGATAAGGCAGTCTGGGCCAAGATCCGGACGGCTAAAGATCAAAGTGTAGAGGCACTAATCCCGTACATAAGTCACCACTCACCTGTTCATCAAATTTAGAAATTAAAAGTCTATCTAATTAAAAAGATTGCTAGTAATTTAACTAAAACTTACATAGAATCATCTTCTTGCTAGCAGCAATAGCGGCCTCTGATCCGAATGACCCAATATAATCTCTAAACATAAACAACTAAAACATACAATACAACACTAATTAGAACCACACTTGAGCTAACAACTAAAATAACAAACTTCAAGTGTCTAGGAAAAAAACCCATTGCCAAATAACCCTTTTGTCTTAGACTTGGCGTCTAGCTTTGCGTACACACTATGTACCGCCTGCAATAATTCCGCATTCGTTCTAAGTCTATGGCCGTACTGATAGTTTGGGTTCAACCAGTACGCTGTTGAATAAGAAAACTATAGTTAATTATTCACGATTTATCTATTAAAAAAGCATCAAACACAAGAAACAAAGCACTTACCAGCCTTATAAAGAGGGTGCTCAAGTGTCTTGTACCAGCGATTATCGATAATTTTGTGGATCGATTTGTACGTCTTCGGGCAAGTGGCTTTGATTTGCTCATTCATAAGCCGCATCAACTCATATACGGATCCCATAGTAGGATAGGCATCCGTATACACACTCCATAAGACTCAATACATGGGCTCCAAGAGATTGACAAGTCACAGACCTTGTCCTAAAAATTTCCTTCAAGAAGAATCTTCTCAACTTTCTTTCCCAAAGCGGTTTTACTCTCACGATAAACAACTCAATCCTGCATTTGACAAATGATGCTCTCCAAGGCTATGTAGTTGGTTGCAAATCGAGTAATGCCCGGTCTTACTATGTCCTCTTGACATGCTTCTCTCATCTTCGCTAGTACAAAAATGTGGTTATATATAAAGTTTGTGACGGTATGTGCATCCTCGAGAACACTAAGAATAGTCGGTCTAGCAGCAACAGCCTATAGCATCGAGTCAATGCAATGTGCTGCACATGATGTCCAATATAAGGTATAGTTGTTGTTCTCCATAAGTGTCTTCCCTGCGTTTACAAAGGCACTGCTATTATCCGTCACAATCTGTACCACATTTTTTGCCCCAACCTCATTGATGACATAAATCAACAAACCCGTAATGTAATTTGCATCATTTATCTTATCAAATGCATCTATAGATTTCAAGAATACGGCTCATCCTCGACAATACACAATGAAGTTTATAATTGATAGCTTTGTGGGGTCTGTCCACCCATCACACATGATAATGACGTCATACCCCTAATGAGGCATCAATGTATCAATGTACTCTCGGATCTCTGCCTCCTCCTAGTCTAGGTATTTCCCCCAAAATCTCTCGTGGGGTGGAGGGTAACACTCCTCTCCCAGACTCCAGTATGACGCCAACCATATTCTTGAAGTGTGGTGAGTTAGCTGCATTTGCTAGGATGTGATTGAAGATAAAGTATTTTGAAATAAGCTAACCAACTTTACTTATACATTTCCTTCACTCCAAATATCCTTAAGGCGCTTCTGCCTTGAATCATATGGCTTATATAGAGATGGGTCTACAAGTGGAGCAGGCATCCTAACTCTCTTACTTCACTTGAATGGCAGTGCTAAATGTGGTCTAGATGCAGCACCTTCTCCTAGATCAGATGGCTCCCCTGATGGCACAACCCCTGACGGTCCAGCCCCATAAGCCCTCTGTCTCTCCTCCTCTCTTCTCTCATACTCAAGGTACATGGAATCCCGCTATGCAGCGTGAAATTGTAATCGCTCACGCTCATTAGTAACATCAGCTGGATAGGGAGTGCTGTCGTCATCATCATCACCATCATCATCGTTATCCACTAGTAGACTGGATGGTTGCTTCAATTTTTTCCTGGTACTCTTCTTTTTTTCCTTCTGATCTTTCCTTAATGTAACCCCAGTCGACAAATGATCTGCCATCAGTTTTTTCACCCCAGGAGGCACCGTTGGACAATTAGCTATATTCTTGTAACCGTATGCCAAGTGCTTTTGCAACCTCAAAACCCCATCACTCTTCATTATATGCCCACAGTAGTTGCATTGGGATTTGTTTTTATCATTCCCGTACACGATCCCATGCTGCCATCCTATCTCTAGCCTCCTCCCAATCGATGCCATCTCAGATGAACCTATAGCAAATAACAACAAAGAAAAGTCATAAGAGCTCAAGACTTTCAACAATCCAATTCTTTTATGTTTTTCTGTATTTTTCTATATTTGTTCAATTTTTGTCATTTTTAATCATTTTCATATTTTGTTAAATATTAATTACACTAATATTTTATTGATTTTTTTTAAAAAATTTAAATTATAAATACTATTTTTATTAATTAAATAATTGCTAAAAATGAAATCATAATTTATTTTTATTATTTAATTTATAAAATTTTATTACAACAATATTCTAATATTATTACATTAATATAAGCCCTTATGTCATTTTTTATACCTATTATATATATAAATAGATATAAATATATATTATGTATTTTTCGATCAAAATAATTAAATAAATATATTTATTTTGAAAAAAAAAACGTAACGACACCATCTGTAGATCGGGTGTCATTACTTAACATAAAATTAGTATACATGATTTCAGGAACAGATTTACTCTAAAACTGAAAAAATTTAGTTCACCTTGATTTCGTCGGTGAAACGCTTGCAAATGGCGTAGTCGTAGAACGGTATTTAATTTGTGTTGTCGTATACAAATCCGATGAAATCCCACTTGTTTTAGAGAGAAATCAGAAGAAAATATGAAGAGGGAGAGAAGATTTGAGAGAGATGAAGGTTTAAAGGAAAATTTGCTTGATTTGGGGCAGATTTCCCGTCCTCATTTTTACGTGTTTACCATTATTTCCTGATTTCAAAGACATGTCGCTTGACATGTCTCCGAAACCAAGAAATTTCTATCTATTACAATGACATTGCTCGACATGAGCGACATTTTGGGCGACATCAGCGACATGTCACCGAAACCAGGGTAAAACGATTCATACCCTGGTTTCATGTCGCCCACCTCCGAAATGGCGACATGTCACCCGACATTGGACAACATGTTGGCGACATTGCAAACATTGATCACAAGAAACAGGAAAGGAAAAAATCAAAAATAGGAAAGAAAAGGAACAAAAAGTGTAAGAAATCACAAGAAACGACCTTAGTACTTCCTTATATTTTGTAACTTTGGCTTCTTCAGATCAAAGCATCAAACACGCAAGATTCAGAGAGAATATGGGGGCAGTGTTTGCAATGGCGCCCATGTCAGGCGACATGTCGCCATTTCGGAGATGGCGACACGAAACCAGGGTATTAGTCGTTTTACCCTTGTTTAGGTGACTTGTCGATCATGTCGAGCGATGTCAATGTAAGAAAAAAAACTTTCCTAGTTTCGGAGACATATCACTAAATGGGGAAGTGAGGGCAAACTTGTAAAAATGAGGACATGTCGCGCGTGTCACTCGACATGCGCGACATGTTATTTAAAGGGGAAATCTGCCACAAATCGAGCAGATTTCCCCTATTTCCTTCATTTCTCTCAAATCTTCTCTCGCCATTCACATTTTCTACTGATTTCTCCCCAAAACAAGTGGGATTCGATCGGATTTGTGCACGGAAACACAAATCCAACACGATTCATCAACGTCTACGACTACACAGTTTATAAGCGTTTCACCGACGAAATTAATGTGAGAACTAAATTTTTTCAGTTTTAGAGTAAAATCTATTCATGAAATCATGTATACTAATTATATGTTAAGTAATGACACCCGATCTACAGATGGGTGTCATTACTTTTTTTTCAAAAAATATATATTTATTTAATTATTTGGCCAAAAAAAATATATAATAGGTATAAAAAATGACATAAGGGCTTATATTTATGTAATAAATATTAGAATATTTTTGTAATAAATTTTTATAAATTAAATTATAAAAATAAATTCTGATTAATTTTTTAGAAATTATTTAATTAATAAAAATAATATTTTTAATTAATATTTTTAAAAAAATACAAAAAATATAAGAAACGTAGTAGAACACTATAGTACTAAAACTTAATAATTTATGAGTTTAAATTTACTTTGATTAATTTTTGAAATTATTTGATTAGTGTAATTAATATTAAAACAAATATAAAAATGACAGAAAAATATAGAAAAAATAGTAGAACACTATATTGTTAATACTTAATAATTTATGAGTTGAAATGTACTATGATTAATTTCTGAAATTATTTAATTAGTGTAATTAATATTTTAAAAAAATATGAAAATGATTAAAAATGATAAAAAAAATATGGAAAAATATAGAAAAATACAGAAAAACATCAAAGAATAGAATTATTGAAAATCTTGAGTTCTTATGACTTTTCTATGTTATCATTTGCAATGCTATAGGTTCATCTGAGATGGTATCGATTGAGAGGAGGCCTGAGATAGGATGGTAGCATAGGACCATGTACGGGAATGATAAAAACAAATCTCAATGCAACTACTGTGGGCATATAATGAAGAGTGGTGGGATTTCAAGGTTAAAACAGCACTTGGCACACGATTACAAGAATGTAGCTAATGGTCCAAAGGTGCCTCCTGAGGTGAAGAAACTGATGGCAGGTCATTTGTCGACTGGGGGTACATTAAGAAAAGATCAAAAGGAAAAAAAAGTATCAGAAAAAAATTGAAGCAACCGCCCCGTCTACTAATGGACGACAATGTCGATGATGATGATGATGATGATGATGATGGTTATGATGACAATGACGGCACTGCCTATCCAGCTGATGTCACTAGTGAGCGTGAGCGATTACAGTTTCGCGCTGCATACGGGGCATCCATGCAGCTTGAGTATGAGATGAGAGAGGATGAGAGACAGAGGGATTATGTGGCTGGACCATCAGGGACTGTGCCATCAGGGGTTGTGCTATCGGGGGCTGGGCCATCTAGGCCAAGAAAAGGTGTTGTATCTAGATCACGTTTAGCACCACCATTCCAGCAAAGTAAGAGCACCATAGATCAAAATATCGTATCGTATCGCGCGATCGTGTATCGACCAGGTCGATACGATACTTCCATGTAAAATACGATAAAGTCAAAAAACTAAGCGTATCGCGCGATA
>JAUPMG010002146.1:0-16102 GCA_031762675.1 Pachysandra terminalis | reverse complement strand
TTAATGGCTAGGATCTTGTAGGAATCTCAATATATAAATTAATGGCTAGGATCTTGTCGGACCTTTCAATCTCCAATTAATGGCTGAGATTTAAATAGGAATTAGAAACACTCTCTATTAGAAATGATTCAAATAAAGAACTAAAATAGTAACTAACCAACTAAGAAAAGGAGACTAAGTCAAAGTTAAGGAATTAGTTAGCATTCTGTACAAACTAGAATAGCAACTATTTAAACTAAAGCTAGGATTCTAAATAAGAATTAGTAAGAAATCAATATTACAAAGAAACCAATAAGGGCTGAAAAACAAATCTAAGGGATGAGATTCAAACTAACTAATCTAAGGATAGAGATTAGAGTTCCTATAATTTCTAATTCTAGAGTTCCTAAGTGCCTATATAAACACAAGGCAGTGGGAGGTTGATTCATCACTTAAAGAAAAAGAAGAAGAACAAGAAGAAGAACAACAACAACAACAACAACAAAAAGAGGTGTAGTTCTCTACACCAACCTTCAAAACAAGGTAAGTATTCAAGTCTAACCTTATTTTTGATTTAAATAGGAGTACAAGGTTACTTTTCCTGAGTATGAAGTATATTTATGTTTTTCTAAACTAATTTTCTGAGTTTAAAGCTAGGACATGGAAAGTAGGATTTAAGTTTTGTTTTTAAAAGTATTATGAATGGGTTTTGTGCGGAATTCCATGCTAACCAATGTTACTTGATCATGTTTTGTATTTAAAGTTCAAAAGGAACCAAAAATACAAGTTTTTTGTGAAATCCGCGAGGTTCGACGACCTCCTCGGCTCGCCGAACAAACTCAGAAACCCTCGGTGACCTCCTCGGCTCACCAAAAAGACACCAAAATCCAAATACCTCCAAATTTATATTTTTGGATTCCCCTTCTCGTTAGGATCACAGTAAAATAATTTTGAGGTGATTCTAATATTTGTACACAAAATTATGACCAAATTACCGATAATACGTCAAAACTGTCAAAAGCCACTCGGCGCGCCGAACAGCCCACCGAGGGCCATAGTCAAAACTTTAAGCCCCTGGAAATGTCACCGAGCCTAAACTAGGCACACATAAAGATACTCCGAGCCGAACCCAGAGACCCTCTATGGACTCATAGGAGACCCTAGGCGGATCGAAAATTCCCAAAGTGCTCCGATTGCTATGAAATTTCACACACATGCTTATTTTGACCTAATTAGACTGATTTTGATGTTAGCTTTGCTAAATTATAATTATTTTATATAGTTACTTCTTTATGGACTGAATTGTTATGTTTGATGAACTGTTGATATTTTGACATGAACTCATATTGCTTATATACTTATTGTTATCATGTTATTTAGGCTTATTGCATATTGTAGACATACTTTAATTGCTTAGTTAATGCGCACATTCTCACTTGCACAGCATATGCCTATATTTTTGCATAACGACCTTGTATTGGTCTAATGCATTGATTTGACCTTCAACGTCATAATGCTGGAGTTTATGATTATAAAGAGAGGGACTATGATCAGGAAATCATAACAAGGGCGAGGAAGTTCTAGGTAAACTATTGCATGTGTTGAGAAATTTGGTCATCCCAATAGACCAATTTGTTCGTTTTCTTCCAAGGTGGAGGATAGGTTCTATGTGATAATCCCAAGAGACTTGTGGAAAGATGATAGGTGAGGGTTAGTAAACTCAATATCTGAATCATGTGAGTGAAACTCTATTAGTAGATCGGTTAATGTATGGTTCTCAAACGAAGTTCTGGGCAATGCTTTGGGAGTTGTCCCTATGATTGGAAAAAAGGTTAGGGGATTGTACCCTTTAGGTCGAAACCCCTAGAAACTATGTTGTGAGCATAGAATAATCTATTATTTCTGCCATATATTAGGGGATGGTTTCTGAGTGAGCATCTTTGGGTAGTATGATTGAGATCATGGGTGGAACCTACACTAAGCGAATACGATACTACATATTGCATATTAGATTGTTCGTCTTAAATCACATGTTGTGATTATACTTGCTAGGTGCACAACATGCATTAATAACTGAATCAATCCATTGCATTCCACATTATATCATATTGCATCATATTCATTATTTATATTACATCATATTCATTAATTGCATATTCAGTACATATCACAAGACTCACTTGCAAGTCCAGCACATAATACATGTTTTACTTGCATATTGGCACATATCTCATGATTCACTTGTTTATTATTTATTACGGATTACCATTGAAGAGTGGCATTGTCCCTACTTCAATCATAAATATTGTTAAACTTGTTTACTTATAAAGCTAGTGTAGCTTATGCTTTCAAGCACAACATATTTCAGGACCTATAGATGATGGACATAACGACTAAGGTAGAGAACAAGGATGCTATGAAGATGTTAGTTATTAGGACTTTATTTGATGATTTTAGTAGAACTTGTAGTATGGTTTATTTGCTGTAATTCAATACTTTTAGTTTTGACTTTAGTAGTTAACTGATTTGAAGCATGAGACTAGTTATATTTTCTTTCCGTTGTTTTCTGTTTGATGGGTGTTTTGTGATAGATATTATTTTAATAATATTACTTTCTATACCTTTATCTTTTATAATATTCCACTTAATTCAATGATTTTGGTTATGTATTGCTTATCCACTCCCATCTGGATATGAGGTGAGAGTTATAACCTCAACTTGGGGACTCCATTGAGATTTCCAGGTTTGGTTCATGATAGGTTATACCCATTTTATCTCTAGGTTACACGCATTATAGCATTAGGTTATACCCATTATAGCACTAGATAGCACTCATAATAGCACTAGGTTACACCTTAAATAGCATATGGTTACACCCTAAATATCACTAGGTTACACCTTATTAGCACTAGCTTATAACTTAAATAGCACAGTGTTACACCTTAAATAGCACTAGGTTATACCTTAAATTAGCACAAGGTTACACCCATTTTAGCACTAGGTTACACGCATTTGAGCACTAGGTTACACCCTTTATAGCACTAGGTTACACTCATTAGATCACTAGGTCACACATTTTAGCACAAGGTTACACCCATTATAGTCTTGGGTTACACACATTTTAGCACTAGGTTACACCCATTTTAGTGCTAAGATGGGTGTAACCTACTGCTAAAATGTGCGTAACCTAGTGTTAAAATGGGCATAACCTTATGTTTTTTAAGATGTAACCTAGTGTTCTAACGGGTGTAACTTAGTGCTCTTTGGGGTGTAACCTAGTGTTGTTTAAGGTGCAAGTGTAATAAGGCAACTGTTGTATAAGTTGTGTAACAAGTGTATAACCTTTGTGAATGCGGATGATGATGAATCAATGGATTCTTCTTATTCTTCATCTTTTTGAAGTCAATGCAATTCTCTTTTCTTATTCAGCTTCTTCTTCTAGTCAATGCATTCTCTTTTTCTTTTTCTTTTTCTTCTTTCTTTTCTCTTGGCTCAAACCCTATTACTTAGAACTCTTCTTCTTTTTCTTCTTCTTAATGTAACATGTGATTTTTTTTCTTCTTTTATTATTTTTGGTGGGCTCCATGTAAGAGAGTAACATTTTGCATTCGGTAAAACAAGTTAATAATATTTTATTATTTCAAAGCTTGTGGTTATGGTTGGATGAGCCTTTTTGGTATGATACATAGAAAGTGTTTTTTAACCCTAGCTCAACCTTGAGATTGTATGATATATATTCCCATATTTTTTTTGTAGGCAATAAATAAAGTTTTTCATTCACTTGCATCAGAACACAAATGAACAATAGAAGGAGGGAGAGTTTGAAAACTCCTAACACTATCTGGATACTTATCTATACAAAATACACCACAACTGTTGATTCTTCAAAACGAGGCAATGTTATGCGCCAACTGGTTCTTACTACGTCCATAAAAAACAATTTCCACCTCTTTCAGTCTATTCATCATCTTTTTAGTTCTCTATACAACGTCCAAAAGGTGTCAATCAATCTGTCTATACCCCTGCAAGTATTGTATAAGCATTTTGGCATCCCCAAAAAGCTCCACTTTACTCCATCTCAACCTAATAGTAAACTTTAAGCTCTCTTCTACTACAGCTGCTTCCGCTTCTTCTGTTGATTTTAAGTCCCTGTATTCTCTTTTTGCTGCCAAATAGTTATTACATGAGTTAAAACAAAGCAGGCCATATGCCCCCTCATTAGAATTAAGAGACTTAGACCCATCAAAATAAATTCGAATCCAATTTTCTCTAATTGAACTTTCTTTCTAGCCCGACTTCTTCTCAGTTCCACAAGTTCCAGATGATATTATCGTTGATAAATTCTTGTCCCATATGAAGCAGGCTGAATCGGTACGATGCACTGGTCGACCGGTGGGATCCACCAACTTAAAATTCAAGTCGCACAACCTGCGCCCCTGGGAAAGCCTAATGTCATCCTTTCTATGGCCATTTTCCCAAGGTCCATCCACGAATGGTATTGACCATCCGTGGGCACTCTTTGGTTGTCCAGATTCACATCCAGATGACCAAAGATCACGGAGTGCCCCCTAACTGGTAAGGGTACTCCAAGCCTCTTAGCAACAAGTCAATATGCAATGAATAATGTGTTTCTAGGGGTTGTCTAGTGCATGTGTGTATGTACCTTTGGATAGGGGACCAATTCCGATAGATGCTTCGTTGTAGCTTGGTCTTTCTTGAATCTGCAACATTTGATCTTCAATATGCTCGGTTACAGACGCTTAAGGACTATGTGATAACATTGATAAACCCGGAGAATCTATAAGAAAAATCCTATGACATTTACACTCGTGTTGGTTTGGAGGTAAGCCATTGAAACCTCGTGTAGGCTTGGAGAATGCCAATAAATTCTTCGATACGGTTTGGAGGTTAGTCGTAGTGAAGAAAATCTACCATAATGAAATTCTTGAGACCCGCGAGTGGTATCTCAACGGAGTAGATGTAGGCCTGGGTGTCAAACCACGATAAATCACATGTGTTGATTGGTTTGCTTTCGCATTTTTCTGCATATCCTTGTATACATTGCAATTCCATGTGCAAGCTATTATTTTCAATTTTCATAATTGTTAAAACATATAGCATAATCAATTAGGTTTTAAATTCGGCCCTAAAACTCTGTATATCGGCTTAAAATCTATTCACCCCCTCTAGGTATTCTCTACATGCACTATCAATTGGTTTCAGAGCCTCGTGCTCGAATATTAGGTTTAACGACCTAGAGTTGATCCGTACAGATGTCCAAATTTGAGGGACACTCCGTCACTAGACCGTCGTTCTTTGATGGGTAAAATTACACCTATTGGAAAGAAAAAATGAAGAAATTTTGCGGTCCATTAACGACACGGTTCTACTTGCGATAAATAGGCCGTGGACTCTTCCCACTTAAGAGGTTGTTGTGAGTGAAATAAAGAGTCACGTTGCTCTTGACTATGATAAATGGTCTGATGCTAATAAAAGGATGAGCTCGGCTGATGCTAAAGCTCTCAATGCGATCACATGTGCAATCTCTTCCGATGAGTATCGAAGAATTTGCATGTGCTTGAACGCTACGCAATCGTGGGACATCCTTGAGATGACCCGGGTCTTCTCTTAAGGCATATATTCCTATCATAAGATTTATTCAAGAGATTCCTTATGAGAAGATCACAAAGGAGTTGTCTGTTGACATTGTTTAACAAGGCGACTTAGAGTTAGAAAATTGCATACCTAAAACCACTAAGTTGATAACCAAGTTTAGACAACTCCACAAGTCCCCAAATGAGATGAGTCTTGACTTCCTTCGTCAGATTCATGACACACCCGACTCTCTCTCTCTATGGTTGAGTTGGGTGAGTCTTCATCCTGGAGTCCTATCTCTAGTACAGATACGGCTGACTCTCACACTTCCGGTCATTCTGGGCACTTACACCTTGTGTGTCGACTTACTCGTGCATGGATTAACATCACACTTAGGGACAAAGGGAAAAGTGTGATACCCTCTTTCATAGATACCCCTTCCTCACTTGATGTATATAAATCTTTTAGAAAGCGTAATTCTAAGAAGTGAAAAATGAGGAGAAAGAATTCTCCTAGTGGGACTACATCCCTATCCCAAGTATGGACCACTAAAAATAGACAAATAAGCTTATATGTCCATACTAAGGACAATAAGATGAACCCACCTAATTGGTACCTAGATAGTGGGGCCTGCAGGCGCAAGACTGGAGATAGATCCTCCTTCACTACCTTTGAACACTTCAAAGGAGGATCTGCATCTTTCGGGAAAGGTAATTGGTCACAAATCTTTGGTAGGGGATCAGGCAAATTTCGTAACGTGCCTACCATTGATGTTGTTCTTTACGTAGAAGGTTTGAGACATATTCTTCAAGTGTGTCACAGCTTTATGATATTGGACATATAATGACCTTTAAGTGTGGTAGTAGTGAGATCATTGACGAATCTTGAAAGATTGTCACGAAAGGTCTCATAACTGCTGGCCATTAAAAGAAGGGACATCAACCTCTCCTTTTTCCTGCCTCATGACAAGATACATCTAGTACCCCCTCAAGAAAATTCATTGAGTGCAACTACTATGGAAGGGAGGGACATCATGCTATGGAATGCACGATGAAACTCCGTGGTCCTGCCTTCTCCCAAAAATTCAAATATGGGGAGAAAGAGACATTGGATTTGATTGACCCTCTTTATTGCACGGTTCCATTTGAAAAGGGTAAGTCGCCCTCTGCCTCTCATGATCCCACCTCTACTGCCATTGATCTTAAACGTTCGAAGGAATTGTTCTCCCTAAATAATCAGATGACCAAGGACTTCAAGCTGAAGAAGGCAGTAGATGAGAGAAAGTCTAGAAAGCCACCTAGACCTCCTTCAAATCCCACTTCATGGGTCCCTGAGGAGTCATCTCCTTGGCGGGTATCACATACAGAGGCGCTGAATTGATTAACCTATATTTTATGCTCGAGTATGTGATAAGCGGACTATCCATGGACTTGGAAATATTATACCATTTTTGTGCATATTTAGCTCGTTTTGCGTGATTTGTGTATTTTAAATAGTCTTACTATTAATTTGCACACTTCACAGGTGTCTAGAGATGTTCTTTAAAATTTAGAAATTTCTTTGTGATGTTTTTGGATTTTTCTGAACATTTTCTGGGTTTAAGTGCCTGGTCGATCGACTGGTTAGTTCGGCTGACCGACCTCGCACAAGAATCACTTTTCCCGTTTGGGGCTTAGGCGTTAAAAACCCTTCTACACTATCTTTTTTCTTAGTTTTTCCTCTTCCTCTCCTTAGGGTTCTTCGTTTTCTCCTTGGGGTTTACCTTGATTTCTCTCCTTGCCTTGTCGGAGCTCAAATCAAGTAAGTCTATTTTGTTGTATTTTTTGTTTTTCTTCTTGTTTAGCATTAGATTTATATGTATTGCTAACCTTGATGCTTCTTCTTTGCCTTTGTTTTTGTGATGATTTTCTTTCTTCCCTTGCATTCATTGTGTTCCTTTTTTATTTTCTTAGGATTCATAGTCTCCTTGTTTAGTTGTTAGTTTCTTAAAAGTCTAGAGTCAGTAGGATCTTAGTTTCCTTTCATTTTTGTTTATTTGTGTCGAGTAATCGTTTGCCACCTTCATTATGCCTATCAAAGCTAGGGAAAAAAGTTATAAACGGGGAGGGGGCTCTTCCTCAGCCCCTCCTGAGACAGAATATGTCTCCTCCCCAGAGCATGTCCCGGATATGGACTGAAGTTAAGGAAAAAGATGTCATTATTGAAACCCGTGCCATTATTAGGAATTTAGCTGAGTTTGGTGTAATGGAGATTCTTGAGACCATATTTTGGTCCAATATTCTTCACTGGGATGGCGACACTACCACTCAGATTGTGAAGACCGCGTTTAGCCATATAACAACCGTTCTTCACCCTTTTGAGTTCAGTATTATTTGGGGTTGACACATTTTAATAGTTACCCCTTCTATTTCTGACATGATTTTGGTTTCTTTCTCCTCTGGTCACGAGACCTTGAAAAACCTGGATTTGGACAAGATATGTCCTGCCCTCGTGCATCTTTGTGGACATGAAAATGTTGTAAATGCCGATGGTTCTCTCAAGATCTCCAGACTTCGACCTATGTATAGGATACTCCATAGTATCTTCACATCTAATGTATATCCTAGACATGGAAACGAGTCTGAATTGTCACAATACATGATTTCTATATTTTATCATGCCTCGACTGGGGTACCTGTCTGTCTTCCTTCTCTCATATGCAAGACCATCATCCAGTTTGCTCTTTCCCCATGCCATGGTGTGTGTCCTTCTGGTTTCCTGATTACCGAATTAGGAAAATCCATGGAAATGGTGGTTCCTGCCGATGCCCTCCTTATCCCATTTGTCCCGTTCTCAAAGGTAAATATGGCGATGATGGACATGCAGCCACGATCGTATCAAATTAATTAAGAAGATGCTGCTGAGGAGGCTGATGAAGAAGATGAAGTGCCGATGGAAAGATCTCCCGGTACCCCAGTGCACGGACAGAGTCCCATGTCCCGTCTCTCTAATTGGACCTAAGGTGACACAAGATATCAATGAAAATCGTTGTGCCGATTCTCCTTGATGTCGATGACACGGGCGACATGTCGACGACATGTCAGCGACACAAGGAAAAATTTTCAAATTTTTTCGATTTATCCCCCATGTCTCTCAACATGGGTGACATGTGGCAATATTGGAAAAGTTTCAATTTTTTTAAACCTTGGTTTCTCCAAGGTTTCCCTTTTTTTCCCTATGTCGCCGACATGTCGACTGAGCCACCTGGGGACATGCCAAGCGACATCAACATTGCCAACCTTTCCTGTGTATATGATGACCTTAGAAGTCTTTTGTAATGAGTATACACATGTTTGTGTTTGCCTTGGATTGAGTTCATCCCTTTTGGGTTGGAGTGCACTAAGCTTGGAAACACGCCGTGGTTGTTTTTGGTTTGCCCACATTTGTTTAGATGGAGCCAAGGTTGGTTGAACTCATCCATGGAGATTGGAGCTCACAAGGCTGGTTAGAACTCATCTGGATAGATGGAACTGTTCTAGTTGACTCATCTCATGTGCTTGGAGTTACCAAGTTGGTCAGAACTCATCTCTATAGATGGATCACACCAAAATTGCAAACACAATTGGGATTTCCCCCCAAATGTTTACATCTATTTGTCTATTTTTGACAAAAAGGAGGAGATTTAGATACTTCACCCATGGTACATATTTGCTTGCAGGTACACTCTTAATTTATCTGCAGGTGTGTCCAAGTATGGGGGAGCTATTGAAAAAGCTAAAGGGGGAGCACAGAACTTTATCATGTCCATTAGTCTCTTGTATCACAGTTTTTGTCTATGAGTTGAATTGTAATTATTGTATATTTTTATTTCAATTCACAGAGGTCTAGTATGTGTGTTGTACTAGGATAGGTGTTTTTGTAACAAATTAACAAATGGGGAGATTGTGACTATCATAGGCTTTTTCCTAGACATTCTCCAAGTTTTTCAATGTTGTGACATAGTCTTCGAGCGTTTATAATCGAGCATATTGAAGATCAAGCATTGCGTATTCAAGGAATACCAAGCTACAATGAAGCATCTATCAGAATTGGTCCCCTATCTAAAGGTATATATTCACATGCAATAGACAGCCCCTAGAAGCACATTATTCAATGCATATTGACTTGTTTCAAGGGAGCTTAAAGTATCCTTACCAGTTATGGAATACTCTGTGGTCTTTGGCCATCTGGATGCGAGTCTGGACAGCCAAAGACTGCCTACGGATGGTTGATACCATTTGTGGATGGACCTTGGGAAAATGGAAATAGAAAGGATGACATTAAGCTTTCCCAGGGGCACCGGTCGACCGAACAAGGTCACTGGTTGGTCTCCGACTAGTCGGTCCCTAGTGTCGGTCGCATTGCAGACCATTACTGGTATGTGCGATATGCACTTGTCTAGTTGACTGACCAAGTGTTCTGGTCGACCGGCAGGAGCTTCCGGTTGAATTCTGATTGATCTGTTAAGCTCACCGCTCGCTCAAAACCTTGATGCAGTTTTGAAAGCCCTAAGTGCTACCGGGGTGACCGACAGAAATGTCCGGTCGACCGAATGCTCGAAGGTTCGATCGGTAGGTCTTTCCATCCGACCGGTTCATTTAAATTTTAAGTCAGTGGATCGATGTACTGGTCGACCAACGGACGTGTAAAACACAAACTCTAGAAATAGCTTTGGGTGTTATTATTGCGCAAGACCTACACGCGAATTCTCTTATTGCCCTAGATTAGATCTGAGAGTTGTTTGTTCTTCTTTCGGCTAGAGAATTCCGTCGTAACTGTCGTGACTCGATATTGTTAATCTCAAATTATGACTATCATGTATAAACCATAACAGTTATTTGTGATAATACTTGTGTTACCTACTTTCTGGTAGCTTCAGACTAACCAAAGGATATATACATGAAAACAAAAGTGTACAATATTACAACTGCTCACATCAAGTCCAAAACTATACAACCCACTCTTACTTTTTCTTCTCTCTCTGTTTCTCTCTCACAATAGACAAATGTGATTTTTCTCTTCTTCCCAGATCTGAGTCTCCAGCTCCTTCTCTAGTTCCTCCTCGTCCTCTAAAATAAAATAATTGAATGAGAGAACAGTCCCAGTAAATAATAATCATATCATAGCGATAAAACAAATCCTTTGAATACAAATTTGCAAAGGAAACTAAATTAGAACATATGTGCATTTTTAGTTACATATAAATCATGTGTACACACACCTACATAGGCCACCTAAATTCCATTACTATCAGTATCACATATAATTTTCATATTGTACAGATATGAACAACCGAGAATACAGATATAAATAAACTCTAGATGACACAATACAATTCATGCAACTTAACTATAAAGTACAATAGAAAGTATCTGGGATGGGCATATAGCTATCTAGGCTATCCTATAGCTAAAGGGACGGACACGGTGATGCCACCCCCTCACGATAGTCAAATCGTAGGTCTGACTTGCCAGCACAAGGCTCACAGCAAAGTATACCTTATCGCGATGTCGGTCTTTCACGTTTGTTTGCTCTGTGGAGCCATTTCATGTAAGTGAACTCATTGATCAGATGAGTCACTGTAACCACTTGTACAAGGGTCCATATCGTATAGTTCGCATCCCATGTGGCAAATATATGAAACACAGTCATATATTCATATTCACGTCATCTATAACATATCATGTCTTTTTTTTTTTTATCATATCATGTGTCATGTCATGTCTTTCATATCATTTAATATGCAGGTCATTTCATAACGTCTCATATCATTGTGTATACTTTTGTGTTGAAATACGATAACTCATTTATTGTAAAATCATATGTAAAGCCTTATTACACCATTAAAGACCAATCCATATAAATCAGAATCAAAACTTTAAATATTGTAAAATGCATTCATTGGCAAGCCGAGGAACACCCTTCAATAGACTCTCGAGGCCTTCGGTGAACCGACAAGATCTTGGGCTAACCAAAGCCCTCCCCTGACAAACTGAAGCCTACAAAATGTATACAAAACAACATGCTTCCTCACAAACTTTGTGTAAATCATTTTCTATGTATCAAACCTACCCTCTAATGCACAATTAAATATTGTTTACATATTCTAGTAGTCATTTAATCATGAAACAAAACATGTACCTATAATTCACAATATCTATATAACCTATAATAAAAAGGGGAGAACCACCTGTCTTGGTACTCCCCTTTTTCATGGTCCGCTTATGACAAAAATAGGTACCCTTATTTTTCTTTTTCAAGTGATGTTCAAGCGAAACCGGTTCCACTGTAGTACTTTAATAGGAGATTCTCTTATGGTCGTTTTAAATTTCTTTTTTATTTACAATCTTAGCCCCTCTGTCATGCATTTAATGATCTTATTTTTACTTTTTATAGATTTACCCTTAAATCTTTCTTTATTTTTTATCAGTCCTTCGTTTCTTTGTGAGACAAATACTTCTATTTTTTTTCTTTTTCTTTATTTTCGATCAGCCCTTCATTTGTTTGTGAGACAAATACTTCTATTTTTTTTCATTAATTATATTATTATAATATCTATGGATTATATTCTATATAACCTATAACAAAAAGGGGAGAGCCACCGTCCATTTTTGGTTCTCCCCTTTTCGTCGACATGTTTAAAGAAGACAAATTAGCCATTTTTCGTGGTTAATTATATTTATATTCCTCGTATTTTTATTAATTATAGATATACCTCTATATTCTTTTTTATGGTTAACTACATTACATTAGGAGTTTCAATTGAACAAACAAAACCGAAAAAAGTCGGTATGATTTGGTTATTTTTTTTCTTTCATTTTGGTTTGGTTATGGTTTAGAAAACAAAAAACCAAATTAGCTCGGTTTGATTTTCGGTTAAAGCTTCGACTAAACCAAACCGAAAAAACCGAACTAGATTATATATAATATATTGATATATGTGTCTATGTGTTTTGTATAGAAAATAGTATTAATTTTCTCAAACCGAACCGAAAAACTAAATTTTTTAGTTTCTATTTCGGTTTGGTTCGATTTCAGTTTTATCCATTATAGTTTGGTTTGGTTTTCGATTTTCTAATTCGGTTTTTATTTTGGTTTGGTTTGATTTTCAGTTTGGTGTAATGTAATTCGGTTTGGGTAAGGTTTGACAACTAAACCGAACCAAACTGGCCAAATTACACCCCTACATTACATCCCTCATATTTGTATTAATTGTAGATATACTTCTGTATTTTGTGATATTTACCTTTTGAAGTTTTGTACAACTCATATTTTTATCAATTGCAAACATACCCCTATATTTCATGATGCCACTTATACCGTTTGAACTTACTTTGGTACATATCATATTTTTATCAATTATAAATAAACCTCTATATTTTGTAATATTCCACTTAAACCTTTTAAAGTTTTATACTACATTGCAAAGACCATCCCTCCGTTTAACTTTTTGTCTTATAATTTGATGGAAAGTGTGACGTGATTCGATTTTCCTATTCTATGGATTATATTACCCTGGCACATAAGCCAAATACAATATTTTTATCAATTACAAACACACTCCTATATTTTATGATATTCTACTTATACCTTTTAAAATTTTGTACACCTCATATTTTTACCAATTGCAGACAAAATCCTGTATTTTGTGATATTTCACTTATACTTTTTGAAATTTTGTACTATATTGCAGAAACCACTCATTTGTTTAATATTTCATTTTATAATTTGATGAAAGGTGCTAATGTAATTCGATTTTTCTAATTTGTTGATTATATTACCCTTGGTCAGAAGCTAAATACATAGAAAAGACATCTATATCTTTTATTAAAGGTATACACGTTTCTTTTTTACCCTTGCACTCTCCTTATACAGAATCTTTTATGAATATGTAATTTAGTAGATCTCAACTTTACACTATCCTTATCAAATCAAGCTTTATCATGGGAATTTAAAATGAAAAAAAAAAAAAAAATCTCCTACGCTTGCTTTACAGGATTTTAATCAGATTTGTATTACTTCATTAGTACTACTAGGAGGTAAAAAAAAATTCCGATAAAAGTGCAATTTTATCTTTTAAAAATTAGTTTTCTCTAATTTAAATATAGTTTTTAAAATAGGATTAAAAAGGTAATTAACTTGCTTTGTTAACACTGTTCACTCGATGTCACTAACATGGGTATAAGTGGAATATCAAAAAACATAGGGGGTATTTGTAGTTCTCAAAATTGTGAGGGGGTGTAAGTAGAATTAATCCTTCTTTTTAACATTTATTACTAGAAGATGCCACGTATAGTAGTGTACGTAGATAAGGAAATAACATATGTAGTACTTCACATAGATAGGGGAAAGCAAATCAGTCTATGATATCTGGTTACCAATCAGATAGTGCCACATAAGCAACACTAAAATGGATGACCGACCATTTCTAAAACCTTAGGGACGTATTAACCTCAAATCAATTTCTACCTTAATTGGTTTTCACCTTAACCGATATAGGCCTTATACACGTGGCGCATGGTTAATACTGTCAGAAAAACGGTAACGAAATATCATAGACGATTTTCTTTCTCGATAAAGATCAGAGTCAATTCCTACTGAAAAAATCTTAACATATTTTTCGAGGTAATTCTTACTGTTCCATATAGTAAAGAGAAGATAGGCACAACAGACATTGAATCGCCTCAATAATCTTAGATGGAAATCCTTTAGTTTGCTCTTTTTTATTTTCATCTCTTGTGATTTGATACGATTTACATAATATATCAATCAATTATGTTTATTTTTTCTTTACATACATTAATTTCCCTCCTACAACTGATTATGTTATTTTTTTTTTTACTTTTTCTTATTTTCTAGGATTAAATTACATGTTATTTTGTTAGGTTTATGAAATATATCAATCAATTAAGAATTTATCTTCTTTTCTATCTATATTTTTCTTTTCTTTTTTCTTTATATTAATTATGCCTTTTATTTTTATCTTCCAACTGATTCACAAAGGTTTGTCTGTTAATTCTATATTAATAGTTTTATTGTTTGCTAATTTTTTCTATCAAGCACGTACCTTGCACGTGAAGGGCACCACTAGTAAGTCTTAAAACATGAAGTAACTGTTAAACTTACAAACACAATTGAATTGTTCATATAAAAAGATCAATGTAATACTTGTAGGTTGTTGTACTCATGTGTATAGATACCTGAAAACTGAAACTAAGTACTTGAATTGATTAACATCGCAAAATCAACAAAATCCCTGTAGTTACTACTTACGTACCTAAGGTTTTCTTCTTTTTATCCTTTCATTTTCATCTTCTCTACTTCTTTTCTTCTCTTCTTCCCTGCTGTTTTTCTCACTAATTCATCTGAAGCAACTGTTCTAATTAATCAGGTTTTGATATTTATGCTTAGAATTAGTTAGGTAAATACTAATTACAAGTTAATATAATTAACTAACTACTAATCCCCCTTATTAACCTTAGTTTAACTTAAACTAATATAAGATTTATCCAATAGAGGCATGTGACTTGTTTAGCTCCCCTTTGCCAAGTGTTACTTTTGACAAGCCCTCAATGGTATTTTTCGTAAATAAGAGAATTTCTAATAGACCATGCTTTTTAAAGTATTTATAAACATGCCATTTCATAAAAGACAAATTAATGATTCAATGTAGCGTCGTCCGAGGGTTCTTATATCTATTAACCAGTACGATCAACTTCTAATTGTAAAGATTAAGTACTAATTAACCCTCCTTAATTTTGGATAATTATAACTAACAGTAATTACGTAATAAAGTCAATACTTACAATCTAGTTAACTTCGGTATTAAACATTAACTAATTACCATTAATTATAATTAATTTGTACTTAACAATAATGAAAGTTCAGGATAATTATAGTAACGGCTCCGCATCCTTTACAGCATAAGAGTTGCAGCAATCCATACAGCACCGTTGGATTGCTGCCACGTGGATTTAACCCCAAACGTTAGTTTAACGGCAAATTTTTTATTTATTTATTTATTCAAACCCTACCCAAACCGAGCAAAAGGCGCGCATTCTTCTTCTTCTTCTTCTCCATTCTCTTCTTCTTCTTCTTCTTCTTCTTCTTCTTCTTCTTCTTGTGCATTTTCTTCTTCTTTGCTTGAAGTATTCCCATCCTCAAGGCCAAGGTTCGGTTCTTTCTTCTTCTTTTTCTTCTTCTCTTCTTCTATTGCTTGAAGTTTTTGCATCCTCAAGCCCAGGGTTTCGCTTGCACCTCTCATAGGAGCTTCTCATAGCTCACCCTTCATCATCAACATCCAAACCTTGAAAGGTAAGTTTTCGCATCCAAACCTTCTACTTCTCTTCTTCTATTTTTCTTTTGAAATTGTTTTTGGCCGTGGGTACCCCAAATTAAGCCTTGGGTACCCTGTGCTTTAGCCTGGGGTACCCCAAGCTTAAAAACTAAAAAAACTTGGGTTCTATTTTTTTTTGAAATTTGTTTTGGCCGTGGGTACCCCAAGCTTAAA
>JAUPMG010002135.1:0-16103 GCA_031762675.1 Pachysandra terminalis | reverse complement strand
TATATTCCTTTAAGTTTCATTGATTCATATGGTTTGGCTCTATATTGGTTACCACTCCCGATCTCGGTTGGGGTGAGTCGCGGTTCGAACCTAAGGGGTTCCACGTGAATTACCTTAAGTTTGGGTCGTGACAGAGGTTTTGTCTTAAGATGTATTAATCCATACATTTGGTCTTATTGAAGATTTCCTTGCCTTAGGCGTATCAATGAACAATTTTCCAAGTTCACTTGGTCTTTGAAACCATTGAAGACTTTCTTGTCTTTGGTGCCATTGGAACTCCGTGTATCAAGATTTTGTCAAATATATTTGGTTTTCAGCATTATTGAAGATATTCTTTCTTTTAATGCATCAATCAACAATTTTCCAAGTTCACTTGGTCTTTGGCTCCATTGAAGAATTTCTTGCCTTTGACTCACTTGGGAGATCTATCAGTAATTTGCCAAGTTCACTTGGTCTTTGGCACCTTTGAAGGTATTCTTTCCTTTGGTGCGTCAATCTCAATCTGTCAAAAGTTGTTGGGGCTGCTTTATCCTTTGTGCCTTTGAGACTAGTTAGTCTTAGCACAAATGAAATCTGTATAGCCTTGATGCCTTCGAGACTGTCCGGTCCTGGCATCATCGAGGCTATTTAATCGGAGTACTCAAGGCTATCTAGACTTAGTACTATCGAGACTTTTATCTTCTACGTCATCGACGTTCCCTCTCAGACGAAGATGTGTATTCTACATCTTTGAGGGCTGGTTTTCCCTTTAGATGGAGACTCTTTTAGCCTTAGGACTATATAGATTATTCGGTCTTAGTACTTTCAAGGCTTAGTCTTAGTATCATCGAGACTGTCTTTGTCTTAATACTTTCGAGACTGTCTAGCCTTAGTACCATCAAGACCGTTCAACCTGGGTACCATTGAGGCTTGTCTGATGTCATTAAGATTCACCCTAGAAAAAAATATGTCTAACATCGTAGAGGTACCCTCTAGACGGAAATGAGTATTCACTGAGATGCATCTCTTTGGTGAATGTGAGGCGCACCACAAGGGTTGTCATTCCCTTAGGTAGAACGTGTTTATCCTTAGTACTATCGAGGCTACTCAGCCTTAGTACTATCGAGGCTGTTTGACCTTCTACGTCATCGAGGCTCACTCTAGATGGAGGTGGGTGTTCATGGAGACTCATCTCTCTGGTGCATATGGCATAGATCAATATCAGGTATTTCTTAATATTGGATAATCTTAATAGGCGTCATGTAGCATTCATGATCTGCAAAAATTGAATATTAGTATTCAACAATATGTTATTCGTTTTTCTGTAATGACTCGAAAAATTTCGAAATGTAATTAAGGTTATTTTGGTCAATTTATCCAAAGAGAAGATTAAGCTAGTAAAGACAAGTAGAGTGTGATTGATGATAATTGTATAGTTACTTATTGTGTGAGTCTAGAAGGGTGAACCTTATAAGTTAATTGGAATAGTTAGTTGAACCTTGAACCAACCGGTCGATCCAAACTTAAGTGAGAACTAACCTTTATGAACCAACTTATGGAACCTATAAATAGATCCTATTGTCTTTAAAACCCTAATTTTTCTACTGAAATTGGAGAGTTGAGAAAGAACAAGAAACCCAGAAGAGGAGCAAGGGATCAAATGGAAGGAAGCCAAGCACAAGAAGAGCCGTGACTCCGTCAACCTTCATGTGAGGGAATTCTTCAATTCATGGGTATCTGGGAAGAAACCCAAATGTTGGCAATAGTATAATCACCAATGATTCTTAAATAAGGTATTATGTTAATGAATTTAAGGATAGAAGGACATACTTGCTAATCTTATAATTGCTTAGTATGAACATAAGGAAATTGGGGATTTAGCTTATAATATGTAAGTTTTGAGTTAAGACTCTATTAGTATGTTTATTCCTCAGTAAATAGGGTAATATTATCTTTATATACCCCATTGCATAATCCCATGTTGATTCAAGTTAATACACTTAGGAAATTAGGTTTGGAGATCGAAAAGAATTCTGGGTTCACGTCCGTCGGTGGATCCATTGGCATACCTACGGGTCACCGATAGGGGATGTTTCATATTAAGTTATAGTTGTTGGTGGACCCATCGGCATACCGCTAAGTCCACCGACCAACCACAGTATTGTAGAGGAAGTGCTTAAGGAGTCCTCGGTGGACCCTTCGGTAGGACATAGGTGATATGTGGACCCATTGGCACACCAATGAGGCCATCGACAGTGAGATTGCAAGTGCATGGTGACCGTCGGCAGACCCATCGGTACACTGACAAGTCCACCGACAGTATACGTTCTGAGGTGCGTTGAGCAGACTGATAGGTTTGAGGTGAACTACCTCCTTTTCCAAGTATTGACCATCCTTAGGTTTAACACTTGTGAGTGAAATTAGTGTGTGGAGAAAGAGTGAGAATACCTAGGGCTTAGACCATCCATGAGAGGTTAAGTTATGTTTCATGAATGGACTAATGACCTACCAACCTGTCTACCAACTAGAGTGACTCTAGAATTATAAGTGGTAAACTTGATGATTAATTAAACTCATTCTTAAACTTATCATGTATAGATTAAATTATTCCAATTAAGAATTCTAGTAGAGATTTAGGAGTGTTAGAATGACACACCTAATACGTTCGAATTGTGGATTCCAAACCATGTATTGGTAGTGCATAAACACAAGACTATGTGCGAAGGAAACTCCTGATTTGTTTACTGGTTAGACGAACTAAATAATAAGACTAGTAAAACTGTGATGATTACAATAGGAAGAGATATGAAACCTTGAATAATCTGATGTTGAGATATGTGAATGGATGTTATGTGTCATTACTAAATTTACGGTGTGATATGATGAATGACAATGTTCATATCCAAGTACATATTTGATAAAATACGTGGATTACTTGGTGACCTTGATTGGTGTGCACAACAAAGTATGTGGAACATGGAAGTGTAAGCCCATGATGTGTGATGAATTGAATGGATGTTGCTGCTCATGTGATAGAATAATTTTCCTTTATTTCATTTAGATAAATTATGATTAATCAGAATACCTTGGCATTTCATAATGACTTCACGGTCTGGAGGACCATAACCTGTTGAGACTCTAAAAAGAGTTATCGATTAATGTCAATAAGAATATGTTGCGAGGTAAGATGAAGGTGAGGACATGAGATGTCTAAATACCCAATTCATTAAATGGTTGTCTTAACTATTAGTGGGAGTGAGCGGGAAATATGTGGCATGGGGAAGAGTCCTGTGCTAACGCCAAGGAGTTCCTGATTCAGTTCTGTGATCAAAATTAGAGGTGGGACATGGACTTCCAATGGGTTGAGAATCCCTAAAACTATAGTGTACATATAGAATCTACCGAGAGTCCTGTAGCCAGAGATGGTCTATGTCATCCTAAGGGATGAATAGTGGGATAGGTAGCAATCAACGTGAGCATACAGCGGTCATACCCCAATAACATGCATACCATATGTTTGCGTTTGACTTGTAAATGTGAAAAAGGGAGATCTGACTCTCTTGTGAATGGTCATGGAGCATCTTGCACCATGTAGATATGTAGTTGTGTGGACTAGCATGCATGATACCTAACCCTGTGAGGATGGGAGAGTGAATTGCATCATGTGTAGACTGTTATAATGAATAGTGATTCTAGTATATAAATATAATTAAATCGAGTAGATAATAATAGTTATGAATAGTGATTAAGGTAGGAACTTCTTGGTTAATGGTATCATAACTGTTAGATATTATTGTTGGACCACTAGTATGGTTAAACATTATTATTTAGATGTTAATCATAATACATGAATGGTAAGGATTAAATTTTCATAATTGCAACTCACCTTTATGGTATTCTATATGTAGTTGTGTGGACTAGCATGTATGATACCAAACCCCGTGAGGATGGGAGAATGAATTGCATCGTGTGCAGATTGTTATAATGAATAGTGATTATAGTATATAAATATAATTAAATCAAGTAGATAATAACATTTATGAATAGTGATTAAAGTAGGAACTTCTTGGTTAATGGTATCAGAACTGTTAGATATTACTATTGGACCACTAGTATGGTTAAACATGATTATTTAGATGTTAATCATAATACATGATCGGTAAGGATTAAATTTTCATAATTGCAACTCACTTTTATGGTATTCCATATGTATATGTTGGTTTGAATTTGTGAGTAAATACCCAAGTATTGTGGGTTCACTCACGGGCTTCATAGCTCACGCTCTTTGATATATGCTTTTTAGGTTGGGCTACATACTCTAATAGAAATGATTGGCGGAATTTGGGTAGAGAACTCCTACACTTTCATAATTTGTTAGTAAGATCCTGGTTATATTTAACATTCAGATTATGTTTAATTATTGACTCTTATTATTCACTTGTTTACCACCTCCTGTGGAGGGAGTGAGAGTTACATTTACCAATTTCTAGTGGGGTCTTCAGATAGGTACACCATAGAGTTGGGATGTGAGACTTTCGACGCACCTCACTAAGATATCTTAATCAAGAGTTGGACTTTTCTTTAAGTCGTGACTCAAACAATCATCTATGACATGACCACATGTTATTATCACATTGGGATATATGTCTTTGCAATTTTCACTATCTACATTTCAGTCCCCAGACAATGAAAATTAATCTCAAGATAATTGGCAGGGTCATATCGGAATCAATCATGAATTATTGTTGTACATTCAACTCAGTTTCTTAAGCATGCATTTCATACATTGGTATATATGAATTTCCTTCAGGGTCTTCATTATCATAGACCCAAGGGTATATCTGTCAATGATACTTTAAGTTTTGGTACAAATAAGAATTTCTACTTATGAATGATTCTATCACTTGAACTATTCTGGTATTGACGCCAATGAGCACCTCTGGCTTTTTGGCATTAGAACTATCTGTTTTTATGATATTTCATATGAAATTCAATCTTCAAATGTTAGACATCGAAAGGCGCTTCTGTCTGCGGAATCCTTTTTATTTTGCACGCTATTGAATGCATTAGAGATTCTTATGGATCATGTATATTTTTTTTTCGAAGTTTAGAAGTACCCACTACTTACATGTAGTTTTTGGTGCCAATCCATCTTCTTTCTTTTGATTTTAGCGCCTCTTTGTATTCCGCGCTTTTGCTATATATATCGAGGAAGAATAGGAAACACTTGTTTCCTTTTAGTCTTCAAGGCTTTCATTCTTATCTCAAAGAATTTTCTTCTTCTTCTTTCTATCTTCTCGCATCATTCTTTGATTGGCAAGAAACGTCTCACTAGAGTGCCATTGCCATTGAAGCATGCCAAAGACGCCAATCCTCCAAGGCCTCAGTCAAATTGGTCAAGCGACCCCATATTGAAAGATTGACTTTGCAATTGCATTCCTCGGTCTTTGGATGTATCAAAGCATTTGGTTGATAAGATGACATGTATATTCCCTCTATCGAACGCCAAGGCGGGTGTTGTGCCTGACATTTTTCTACACCTCGATTTTTCCTTTGAAGCAGATCATTATCCTCCCAGCAAGGTCTGTTTCAAGTCTAATTCTTGCCATTCCTCGGGTTGGATGGAATGGTGTCAAGATGTCTATGTGAATGATTCAACGAGAGAGAAACTCATCGCACGTGTCTTAGGAAACGCCATCAAAGCGTGTTATGAGTCCAATGTTCATTTTGATAAAAGGGCTATTTTTCAGTTGTTATGTCGTTGGAATGCATCGATCCATACATTCATATCTTCTTCGAGTGAGTTCGCACCTTCTTTAGAGGATGTCCACATCTTGCTTGGGCTAGACATCGTCGGCAACGTGGACCAAATGCATATTACTCTAAGTGAGGATTAGTCACAGATTATTGAGGAACTATCAAAGGCACAGGAAGCGGCAAAGCAGCCCCCAAGTAATGGAGGGGGGTTTCTGAGAACACAAGGCTCGCGCGCCTCGTTTAGTAGATGGATTCATTAGTTTTTTAGGGAATTTAAATCTTCTAGTAATGGGAAGAATGCAATAGAAACCATCGTTGGCACATGGTATCATTCGCCTAATATGCTTGAGGATTTCTGACCCTGTTTCTTTCAAGATAATCTTTGAGAGCTCTCATTTTGAGAAAGTGCAAGAACAACATTTCACTATGGTGGTGAGCATGGTGCACGGCCATCAATTTCCACTAGTGTCTATGTTACTAGGTGTAATGACCTAAATCCACTAAGAGAATTTTCCTTTTATTTATTATAATTATTTGAATATTTATCTTCCATGTGTTTATATAGTTGTATAAGCTAATTATACATTGGGGCATATTTGTAACATAACATTTAAATTTGGGGGTCTTAGTGTAAATAATTATTATGTTGGGTGAGCTTAGATATTATATATCTTTAGACTCAGAATTCAAACGTACAACCGTGCGTTGACTGAGTCAAGGGGACGTGTCTTGATTATAGTTGTAGTGGGGAGTGAATGGAGGGAACATCTCCCTACATCTCTAACTTCCCATACAAGAGATTCAATCACAAGGAAGGTTTTTGTGATTGAAAGTCTGAGAGAGTTTAGAGATAAAGAGAAGAAGTTAGAGAGTCTAACCCTAGTCGAAAGAGGAACAAGAGTATAAGAGAAGAAGGAAGGAGACAAGTAGAACAAAGACCTTTTACTGTTTTTGCATAAAAAATCGCTATAAGTAATTTATTCTGTCTGATTTCTCATTATTTTGCATGTGAGTTTTCAGTTTGAATAGAAAAAGGTATGTTGATTTATGTAAATTGAAATCAAAGAATTTAACTATGTAAAATGTGCTTTTCTCCATGTTTAAATCTTTGGATTTCATATTATGATGTTTGTATAGGATTTACAAGTGATTAGAAGTAATTTCTCATGGAAATAACCTGTTTGAAAAACCCATAAAATGTTACTGTTCGTAATCGTTGGTGGGCGTGCTGGTACACCGGCAAGTCTACTGACATAATTTGTTTTATAAGCTAAATTATGGTATCGGTACCCACCGATACACCGGTGAGGGTACCAATGGAGGTGCAAATAACAGAGCGTCGGTACTCACTAGTACATTGATGAGGGTACCAACAGAGCCTTATTTCTATGCAAATTGAGCCCATCGGTACCCACCGGTACACCGGCAAGGGTACCGACAAAGGCTATTTTTGGAGAGATTTTAGGTTTTGGATGGTCGGTTGGGTACGAGATTTTACGGTGCGATATGTTAGGTTCAAAGGGAGGTCAAGGGAAATGAACCAAACTGAGAGAACCTACTTTGATGCCCATGGCACATGCTAACCTTACTGAACACACTCCTTTAATTGGTCGTCAGGTTTAGAATACAAATGATGATATTACTGGATTGATTGTATAAATGCTAGGATGTGAGTGATGGAATCCAACAGATTGTTCGCGTGTATGGGCACGTGGATAGTTTTCGAGGGATACTATCACTCAGATCCTATGAATAATAATGCATGGATACTATGTTTTATGTGAAATGTTAAGTGGGCCCAGGAGGTGGAAATAAGAGGTTGTCTAGACCTGTAGGTTGCAAGGCCTACGAAATAAGTTATGGGATCGTAGTTGGTTCCATAAGGTCGGTTGGACCTTGAGTATCGTACACTCATGAAGTCAGTACATGGTGGCCTTTGTACCATGGGTTAGCGCCCGAAACAAAGAGGAGGCTACCCTTTGTTCCTGGTGACTTTATCCCGAACTGATACTTATTACTAAAGCTACTATGAGGGATGCTTAACATAACACATTAACATTAGTCATTTCATATCATTGCAATCTGTATTCCTTGTTTGAGAATACATTAGAGCATCTGATTGACATACATATATCATGATCATTCCATATTTAAAAATCATTTTGCCATATGCGCCTGTATCTATGTTGCTGTTTAGTCGAGTTTTTATTATGATATATAATGTGGATGGTGACAGAATCGTGCATACTGGGCATTCCAAGCGCACACGACCTTTATGTTGCAGGTTGAGGTTGACGTGATGAGATCAATGACTATGCTATCGTTTCCCTATTTTTGGAATTATGATTTTTTTTTGTTTATTTATGGTAGTTGTAATAAACACCATTTAGAGATTTTGATTATGGAACTTGTTGTTTTGGCTCTTTTATAGCAAGTTAGTTAATTTCATTTATTGGATTAATGTTTGAAGCTTCCGCAACTCTGTTGATCAATAAATTTGATGTATTTCATCTCTTCTCTTGGTTATGGTATGGAACTCCGCAGTCCATAAATGGATCCCAAAGGTTTCGCCTTAAGATCCGTTCCTTCCCGCATAGGGATTTGTGCAACGCAAATTGGGGCGTGACAGACTAGTATCAGAGCCTCGATTTTTAACAGAGTAAGGTTATTAGAAGATAAGAGAACTTAGGTATCATGTAAAAATCTGAAGTCGAGGTGGAGGAACATAGAAATTTGAATTAGGTTTGTGTGTTAATTGATAACATGATTGATTGCTTTATGTGTGAACATTTATGCGAACATTAAGATATGAGGAGTGGGATTATAGATTTAATAATTTTCTGTGTGGTTAAAGTAAGAGACCTTAACCTAGAAGCTGGCCTGATTGTGCTAGACATGGTTGACTTCGACGTAATTCTCGGCATGAACTAGCTTGCTGCCTATCATGCCAGGGTGAATTTCTTTGAGAAGTCAGTAGTCTTTGATCTCCTTCAGGCTAGATGACTCACATTTCTCGGGACTGAGAAGGATGTGTATCAGACTGATTTCTTGTGCACAGCAGATGGGGGACAGCAGTTATCCTTGGAGGATATACCCACAGTCCGAGAGTACAGCTTGGTCTTTCATAGGATTCCGTGTTTTCCACCTAGGAGGGAGATATATTTTTGTATTAAGTTGGTGCCCGATACTTCTCCGATTTCACCTGTGACTTATCGGATGGCTCCAATTGAGTTGCGTGAGTTGAAGGAGCAACTAGACAGATTGAGTTTGATTGGCTTCCTCAGGTTGAGTACGTCTCTGTGGGGTGCACCAGTGTTATTTGTAACGAAGAAGGACGGATCACTTCGTCTCTGTGTGGACTATAGGCAGTTGAACCGGGTAACAGTGAACAACAAGTACCCTTTGCCTAGGATAGATGACCTATTCAATCAGTTGCAAGGAGATTAGTACTTCTCCAAGATAGACTTGAGGTTAAGATACCATCAGTTGAGGATCAGAGAGGAGGATATCCACAAGATGGATTTTCGCACTCGATATGGATATTACGAATTCAATGCCATTTGGGGTGACGAGTGCGCCGACGGCATTCATGGATCTGATGCATTGGGTATTCTAACCTTATCTGAATCAATTTGTAGTGATCTTTGTAGACGACGTTCTGAATTATTCAAAGTCTAGGGACCAGCACGACAAGAATCTCAGGATTGTATTGCAGACGTTATATGAGCACCAGTTGTATGCCAAGCTAGAAAAGTGTGGCTTCTAGAAGGATGAGATGAAATTCCTCGGCCATGTGGTTTTCAGGAGTGGTATCTCCGTGGATGCATCGAAGGTTGATACAGTTCTAGGTTAGGAGCAACCGAAGAATGCATTAGAGATCAGAAGCTTCCTTAGTCTGGCGGGTTATTACAGGAAGTTCATAGAGAAATTGTCAACCATAGTTGCACCAATGACCCGACTAACCAAGAAGGAGGTGAAGTTTGACTAGGATGATCAGTGCGAGACTTCATTCGAAGAATTAAAGAAGAAGTTGACTTCAGCGCCAGTTCTTGTTATACCAGTTAGCAACCAGAAGATTGAGGTTTTCAGAGATGCATCCTTACATCGATTGGGTGCATTCCCTATGCAGAATGGGAGTCATAGCTTACGCATCAACAGCTTAAGACTCATGAGCATAACTACCCTGCGCATGATCTTGAGTTGGCCGCAGTGGTTTTTGCCTTAACGTTATGGAGACATTATCTTTATGGAGAGGAGTTCGAGTTTTTTTTTTGGACCATAAGAGTCTGGAGTACAGCATACACCAGAGGAAGTGGATTGAGTTGTTAAACGAATACATTTCAACACTCAACTATCATCCTCAGAAGGCGAATGTTGTAGCTAACGCATTGAGCTGTAGACCATATGGTGTGCTAGCTCAGTTGATGCGCCAGGAGTAGTCTATATAGGCTATAGTAGATTTGGGATTGCGATCAGTAGGTCAACATGGAGGGAGTTATCTATTTAGTATGGTTGCCAAGCCTTCTTTGGAACTTCACATTGTGGCTAGTCAGAGGGCTGATCATGAGCTATTGTTACTAGTAGCAGATGACGGAAAGCTAGATTAGGCAGTAAACTCAGACGGACCGATTAGGTACCAGGGTCATCTATGTGTGCCGGATGATCAACAAATCAGGAGAGAAATTCTGGAGGGGTCACACAGTTCACGGTATTCCATTCATTCAAGAAGTACTAGGGCTGTAAACGAGCCGAGTCGAGCCAAGCTTTGCCCAGCTCAGCTCAGGCTCCTAAATTTCTAGCAAAGCTCAGCCTCGGCTTAGGCTCGTTAAAAATTTTTAGAAGCTCAGTTCAGGCTCGTAAAAGCTCAGCTCGCAAAAAGTTCGTCTTATAAAAAATCAACGTCGTAAAAGAGCTTAGATTAATACAAATGTATTAACATTATAGCTGATAACTATTATTAAATGTAGTATAATATGTTAACATGTGTGTTTAATATTAATTCATAATATAAGATGTAAGAATATGAACGTATAATCACATATACAAACCGAGCCGAGATTTAACTGAGTTGAGCCTACCCAAGGTCGGCTCAAGCTCGTTAAAATAATGAGATTTTTTCAGGCTCAGGATCGGCTCGCGAGCCTAATTTTAGAGCTAAATCTCTGCTCAAACGAGTCAAGCATGCACCCGAGCTGAGTTAGCTTGGCTCGTTAATAGTCCTAAGATGTATAGTGATCTAAAAGTGAACTTCTGGTGGCCTGGAATGTAAAAGGAGATTGCTCAGTTCGTAGCACAGTGCCTCACATGTCAACAAGTAAAGGTCGAGCATTAGAGATCAGCTGGACTATTTTAGCCTCTGCTTATATCTGAGTGGAAGTGGGAGCACATTACTATGGACTTCGTAGTTAATTTGTCGAAGAATCATGGTACGTTGGACTCGATTTGGGTGATAGTGGATCTACTCACCAAGTCAACCAATTTCTTACCAGTTGGGACTTCAGCGTCAGTGGAGGAGATTGCAACTTTATGTGCGGGAGAGGACTTCATGGTGTGCCAGTCAGTATAGTCTCAGACCGTGGTTCACTTTTCACGTCTAGGTTCTGGGAGAGTTTGCAGAAGGGCATCGGTAAATAGTTGAACTTCAGTACAGCTTATCATCCTCAGACCAATGGATAGACTGAGAGAGTGAACTAGGTACTGGAGGATATGTTACAGGGTTGTGTGATGGATTTTGGTGGTAGTTGGGGAGAACATTTGCCTTTGGTGGAATTCTCTTATAACAACAGCTATCACTTGAGCATTGGCATGGCTCTTTTCGATGAATTGTACGGGAGACCGTGTCGTTCACCTGTTTGTTGGGTAGAAGTCAGTGAGGGCAGTATACTTGGAACAGAACGCATCCAAGAGATCACTGCTAAGGTAAAACTGATTAGAGAGAGATTGAGAATGGCTCAGAATAGACAGTAAAGTTGCGCGGACCGGAGGAGAAGAGACCTAGAGTTTGCAGTTGGAGATCACGTGTTCCTAAAGGTATCTTCTATGAAGGGTATTATGTTCTTTGGCTGTAAAGGAAAGCTTGCTCAGAGATATGTTGGACCTTTCCAAGTGCTTGAATGCATCAGACGAGTGGCGTACCGATTAGCTCTACCTCCATAACTTTCGACAATAGATGATGTATTCCATGTGTCGTAGTTTTAGAAGTATAAGCCCGACCCATCACACGTTCTGGATTGGAGTCAGTTGCAGCTACGTAAGGACGTGTCATATGTAGAACAACCAATGCGAGTGTTGGACAGAAAGGAACAAGTCTTGAGGACCAAGACCATTCCTCTGGTGAAGATTCAGTGGAGTCATCACGATAAATCTAGAGCTTCGTGGGAGCTAGAATCCGAGATTCGTGAATGCTACCCTCAGTTGTTCACGGATTAGGGTATGTAATTTCGGGGATGAAATTCTTTTAAAGGGGGTAGGTTGTAATGACCTAAATCCACTAAGAAAATTTTCCTTTTATTTATTATAATTATTTGAATATTTATCTGTATGTGTTTATATAGTTGTATAAGCTAATTAGACATGGGGGCGTATTTGTGACATAACATTTAAATTTGGGGAACTTAGTGTAAATAATTATTAGTTTGGGTGAGCTTAGAAATTATATAACTTTAGACTCAGAATTCAAATGCACAACCGTGCGTTGAATGAGTCAAAGGGATTTGACTTGATTGTGGTTGTAGTGGGGAGTGAGTGGAGGAAACAACTCCCTACAACTCTAACTTCCCATACGAGAGATTCAATCACAAGGAAGGTTTTTGTGATGGAAAGTCTGAGAAGGAAAGTTTGAGAGAGTTTAATGTTAAATAGAAGAAGTTAGATAGGTTTACCCTGGCCGAAATCTGTAGAGAAAGAAGAATATAAGACAATAAGGATGGAGAGAGATAGAAAAAAGACCTTTTATTGTTTTTGCATAAAAAATCGATGTAAGTAATTCATTCTATCTTATTTCTCAATATTTTGCATGTGAGTTTTCAGTTTTAAGAGAAAAAGGTATGTTGATTTATGTAAATTGAAATCATGGAATTTAACTATGTAAAATGTGCTTTTCTCCATCTTTAAATCTTTGGATTTCATATTATGATGTGTGTATAGGATGTAAAAGTGATTAGAACTGATATCTCATACCCAGAAAATGTTACTGTTCATAACCATCGGTGGGAGTGCCGGTACACCGGCAAGCCTACCGATATAGTGTGTTTTATAGCCAAAATTAGGGCATCGGTACCCACCGGTACACCGGTGAGAGTACTGATGGATACCTGCAGATAATGGAGCGTCGGTACCCACCGGTATATCTGTGAGATTACCGACAGAGACATATGTCTAGGAAAATTGAGCCCATCAATAACCACTTATACACCGGCAGGGGTACCGATAAGGGCTATTTTTGGAGAGTTTTTAGGGTTTGGATGGTCGGTTTGGTTCAAGCTTTTACGGTGCGAAATGTGGATTGCCATACCAATACTAACAAGAAAAGAAAAGTAAATGCTTACCTTCATTAATTAGAATATGTGGAAGCTAAGTAAAACACAAATAGTCCAAATATCATAGTCTATGACTTCAGCTAAGTCATGACCACAAAAGAATTTAAACTAACTGTCCTATTACAGGTCAAAGTTCTCAAATCCCTAACCTAGATAATGTAAAAATAGTAAATATGCAGCACCAAGCAAATCCTAGTCTATAGCAAAGTAATCCGTGTCCATCATCCTTCTCATCCTACAACATGAGATGTTGCGTGAGCTTTGAATGCCCAAAAAGCTCATAAAACAGTGTCATCCACCCATTTATGATGTCAATGGATTCAACATCAAGTCATGAGTACAAGAATGCAATATAACAATCCAATATAATGAATTAATGATGATATGAGATGCTGTGAGATGCAATGAATGAGAATGCAGATGCTTTAGATGAATGCTCAAACAATGAATGCAAGATGATATGCAAGTGAATGAATTAGACAAATATAACTTCTTAAGAGCCCCATAAACTTTACAAACCAGTATATATTACCAGAATTTCGGGCATAGGCCACTAGGAACTGCTGGAAGTTCCCTCTTCGTTCTGAGCGCTATTCCATGGCAGATGCTCACCATTGTGCTAATTTAGAATCTTGCATTTAGGTTGTGTATTGCATTATGTATGATTCACTCATCCTTGCATAAACTCTTGTGATTTCATAATAGCATAGTCATCCTTCATATCATCATTCTCATTGAATGAGCTATTCTCAATTATAAATGCAATTATTAGAGTAGCATCACTACAAAAAAAAGGGTCATTTAACGGCGGTATTGGATGGCATTCATAATAATACCGCTGTCCTATATAGTTTCCTCAGCAGTCTTATTTGACCGCCAATAATTATTATTATTAACGGTGGGCTTAAAGAGGCCCACCAATAAAGGTTAAATATTATTGGCGGTTTATTCTAGATCGCTGAGAAAAGTTACGTAGGAATGGTGGTCCATATTAGACCACTGTGCAATAACTTAAGTATTCTCGGCAGTTTATTAAAGATTACCGAGTATAATCTTTTTCAATAATCCCAAAACCCCGCGCTGTCTCTGGTTTTCTCTCCTGCCCTCACAGCTCTCCTTCTCCTTTCTCTTCTGGCCGAGAAGTTCTCCTTTCACCGTTACCTATCTGTTGCCACCACCTCTCTGTCGTTGTCCGGAGTACTGATTGTTGTCCCTAACTCTCCCTCTCGATTTTCTCTCTTTCTCCCACCTCCCTCTAGATTTTACCTCTTTCCTTAATTACCCCTCTCAATTTTCTCTCTTTCCCTCACTCTCCCTCTTGATTTCCTCTTTTTCCCTCACTCCTCTCTCTCTCTCTCTCTCTCTCTCTCTCTCTCTCTCTTTATCTCTCACACACACACACACTCTCCCTCTCGGTCGCTGCTATCTTTGGTTCGCTGACCGTCACCTCTCCATTGCTGTCAAATCTCCATTGCCATCACCTAGATGTTGCTAGCATCTCTCCATCTCCGTTACCACCACGAACAGGTTAGGTTTTTATTTATTCTGATTCTTTTATTTTTGGTTTAAATTTTACTGCTAAACAAAAGTTATTTATATTTAGATTTTAATTTGTGAGGTTTACATTTTCATAGTTTTTTTTCTCTGGGAACTATGAAGATACACTATTCGTTAGAATGTCCAATTTGAATTTAGGTTAATCATAATCTTTTTGGTCAAGGCTTCAAATGAACAGAATATCTTGATATCCAATTTTATTTGCGCGCATATATCAATATATAAAATCTATATTATATTTATACATACGTAGGCATATTATAATATTGGATGACTACAAGTATATCTTAAGCATATAATTAGAAAATCCGATTTCGTACAACTATAAAATAAGTTTACCAAAAAAATCTGATAATTGCTCGAATTGAATCCGATTCAAAACTAATTGGTTTTGGTAAGGATTTATGATCCGACGATCCAACGAAGTATAATCCGATTCGATCCAACGTTTAATCAAATGAAATTTGGTTTTGCCTTGATCTTTCCCGAATCCGATCTGTTGAAAGCCCTACTTTTTGTCATGGCTTAGAAAATTAGGAAAATTTATTCTATATTTGATAATAAATTAAAAATATTGAGCAAGGCTCAGGCTTGCTAAAACCATTTAGGCTTAGGCTCGATCAAGCTCATTAAAATATTTTAGCTTCAGGCTTTTCTTGTAAAAGGCTTAGCTTGCAGAGTAGGTCAATGCGTAAGACAAACATATTTAAAAAATTCCCCGACAATGCAAGACGGTACTAACGTTGGCCCTGTAACTGTCCAGAAGGGCAGTGGCATAATTGGATTGCCTTATGGAATTCTAATGGGGCCACGGTATGATGTATTTATAATATTTTCTTTTTCTTTATTATCATGGACTACAAATTACAATATATAATAAACACCTATTACTTGTTGATTACGGGATGCAAAAAATGAGCAAGATAAATAAAATGAACAGATCGAAGAAAAAACTCATGCATACGTCTGGCTCAAAGAGCTTTGCTAGGGTGTGGGCAGAGGAGGTAAATTTCTCATTATTATCTACTAAGTTAATAATTTTTTTTACACTTTTACATACTTGTAATTTGATAAAATGTCTTTTTTTTTGTTTTGTGTTCTAATAGCGGATGAAGAATGGATCCGAACAGCCGATCCCTCGAGTAGATATCTTCTCGAGGACACATAAGAAAAAGAATGGAGATCCCATCTCTGATTTTGCATCTTCCTTGATAGTAAGTGATCTCTAGTTTTTCTTTCTTTTTTTTTTTTTTTGTTCTGTATGTTTCATTT